>JAUTBT010085509.1:0-11566 GCA_032361225.1 Lepetodrilus schrolli | reverse complement strand
TTTCACTTATATCACGACTTGTCAGTTTAGGACAGGAGGAAACCCGCAACATCCGTAGCACTGAATGTTGCAGTAAATCTGCGAGCACCGGCTAGTACTGACAAGACCAAGGATGATAACTGCATTGCCACTCTACAGACACCGCATCCTATCAATATCGCATCAGAATCTGGAACCATTGGCTCTGAAGTCCAATGTTCTACCACTGCGCTACCACCCGCCCCATTATTTGTCTAGTAACAACTTGCAAAAATACTGGTCCTCATTACACAGAATGATTGTAGGACTCTGAGAGTTAACATGGACATACGATCATTCTGTGGAACAGGGGCCAGAACTGCATGATTTCAACCATTTCAACTGCAATAATATCTTGCATGTTTACATACAATGAGATTGCATGATTTTTTAAGCACCTTTGTCTATCAACCCATGGTCCATAGTTGAAGTCTGTGTTGCGTCCACACTTGATGTCGACGCCCATACACGGATACGTCCGTCGAACAACCACCTCCCCATCTGCCATCTCCATCAACTCAGGCTCATGGGGGACAACACCTGCAATAATGCATCATTTGTTTAACGTTTTTATTGCAGTATTTTCTGATTCAAGATTTTCCTGTCATTACTGTATATTTAAACTGACATTTCGTTTTCTCTCTATAAACGGAAATGCAGAGAGTTATCAATTTTGAAATAGAACAAATGGTAATCACAGAATGATACATTTGTGAATGGTACTCTTGCTCCAGTTTACCATACCCTTGGATTTCCTTGACTAATCTGCTAATCTATTGTCTAGTAGAAATCCAATCAGAATGTAGATTTGTTGGGGGTGGGAGAGATTCGTGAAAATTTACATTATCCATAACACCTGGTGTGTAGCCGGGTGTGATATCAGATGCTCCTACTTGTCTTGGCCAGCAGGGTTACCCCTTTGGCTCAGTCAGTAGAGTGTTGGACTCACAATCCAGCAACTCAGGTTCGAATCCCAGGATCGGCACATTCCTCTGATTCACATGTATGTTAACTTGTTCCACATAAACAGGATTGTCACAACTACAAAATATTATTACCTGGCTCATCCATATAGAAGTATATATGAACGTCACGAGACTGTAGAATGACAAAACCTTCTCCCATGAATCGGGGTGGCCTGAAAAGATATTTTCAGGGTTATGCATCTTAATGTAAAAAGAAGAAGACAAAAACGAACCAGTACTTATTAGTAATTCCTCTTTCGAGATCAAACTGATAACACCAGGCCTACATTTCACGAAAATGTCGTACTGGTAGACATGGTGTAAATGGAGGTTTACATTACATCCTGCTATAGTAACACCATGGTATACATCCTGATTTACGTCACAACCTGCTATAGTAAAGCCATGGTATACATCCTGCTATAGTAACACCATGGTATACATCCTGATTTACATCACAACCTGCTATAGTAAAGCCATGGCATACATCCTGCTATATTAACACCATGGTATATATTCTGCTATAGTAACACCATGGCGTACATCCTGATTTATGTCACAACCTACTATAGTAAAGCCATGGCATACATCCTGCTATAGTAAAGCCATGGCGTACATCCTGCTATATTAACACCATGGTATATATTCTGCTATAGTAACACCATGGCGTACATCCTGCTATAGTAACACCATGGCATACATCCTGATTTACATCACAACCTACTATAGTAATACCATGGCGTACATCCTGATTTACGTCACAACCTGCTATAGTAAAGCCATGGCATACATCCTGCTATAGAAATACCATAACATACATCCAGCTATAGTGACACCATGACATACATTGTGCTATAGTAACACCATCCTGATTTACTTCTTCTTTTTTTTGAATTGTGGTTTAGAGTCGCTTTCAAGTTTCTTTCACTTATATCACAACTTGTCAGTTTAGGGCAGGAGGAAACCTGCAACATTTGTAGCACTGAATGTTGCAGTAAACCTGCGAGCATTGGCTGGTATTGACAAGACCAAAGATGATAACTGAATTGCCAATCTACAGACAGCGCATCCTATCAATATCGCGTCAGAAAAGTAAGATTGATGTCGGGCCCCTATTGAGTGAGAACCCACATTGACAACAGCACTCACTCATCGTCGAGAACGCCAGTGAACTTGGGGCTGGGCACCATCATGACTTTCATGTTGTCTGCTTTACATTTCATCACATGCATGAACTTGTCAAAGGGAGTGGAGGCAGGCTTGGTGGTGTACATGAGATGCGCCTCCTCAAAGTTGACGATTAGAGTGTGGGGGACCAGGTAATTTCCAAAAATAACCCTACCCTGAAACAACGAATGAGTGATTTATTGTTTTACGTTTCAGAGGGAATGTTTCACCAATATGCACTGAAAATGCACTTGTATGTGTGGTGTGAGACACTGGCTACAGCTGACACTAGCGTACTTACAGAGTTAATGTTGATCTTGGTGACAGGGATGAGATCCCTCCAGTGTAGACCGTCAGTAGTGTCAGGAACCTTCAATCTTCAATAAAACATGTCACAGATATAATAGCAGTGTTAACTTTCAGGTAGAAATCTGCCTAATACACATTATTTCATACTCAAAAAATTAAATTAAGGGCTGGAATATATTTCGTGGGGAAGCAGAACTCGGTATGTGGAATCTGGTGCCAACCTTCTTCCAATCTGCCTGCGAGTTCTTGAAGTGTACCTAGACTCTGGAGATGCTTGGAAATTCTTTGTAAAAATTATATAAAGCTAAATTTATATTTCAAAAAGCTCTACTAGCTGTTACTTAATTTTGTTGAGTATATTATTCATAGGTTCACTTCCATGTATGAATGTGAATGAGTGAATTTTACATCACAGTGGGAATCTTTAAGTCAAATGAACATGATGAATAAGTAGATGGTTGAACAAAGCATTACAGACAAATCAACTGTAGATAGTTTCTGGAAATAAACTGTATGTGACTGTATGCCACTAAATTCTGACCTGACAGGCTCAGAGTCGGTGGAATTTGGTTCTTGTGTTGTCTCCAAGTTCAGGCCAAACAATTTCTCCAGCTTAGAATAAGTGTCAGAGCGGTTATAGACATGGAACTCAAAACCATCCAGAAACAATGATATCCTTGTCTCAGAGTGGGAGAAATCTGGAGAGAAAATACCACAATGTAACAGTTGAAATCATTGTGTAGTATTTAGATTGGCATAAAATAAAAACAAATAACTTTTATTATCAACTGGCAATTACAGTGAAACGTATGACATGGAATGTTGTAAATGACTTCCAACCACAGAATCATCTACCATGTCTACGGAGACTGGCATAATACTAGGTCATGTGTTAAGAAAGTAACTTCGGCAAACACTGAGGAAATGTCTCTAGCACAGGTTCAAACTCGAGACCTTCCTGTCCAAATTCCAACAACCTACCACTGCACTACCACCCAATCCTATATCTAATTTTTTACATTTTTATAAAATGTAAATTATCTCTTATTTAAGAGCTTAGAGCTGCTTTTATGATTCTTGGACTTATATCATCTCCAACTGTTGCCGTAAACGTCTCAGTATTGGCTGGTACTGACATACCAAGGACGATAACTATATTTTTTTTATTAAAGTATACTACTAGTAAACTTTTCATACCAGAATGCTTGCTTTAATTTTACACTGTAACATGACTGTAGTGAGTGATTATGGAGTTTAACGTCGCTGCAGGAATCTTTCACACATTTGCGACGATTAACATGACTGTAATATTAATATTCATTTAAAAGGACTACATACTATATGGATGATATTACCTATGCCAGTTATTATTGCTCATATGTAATATATAGAACTATATTTGTCAGAATCCGAGCTTTCAGGTACGAACAGCCAAATAAATATATCCTCTTATCTGCCGTTGATAAACAAGGATTGTTTACAAAACATGCAAAATGGTGTCTATTGCATAGTCATGTTGTTAGAAAAGTACGCTGTGATTCGTCAATGACAAGACAGTTGACAGATGGCCATATACAACTAACAAGCTAACTGCACGGAAAATGAGCTGATTTATCGATAACAGATCATTTGGAAGGAAATCAATTCCTATACGTGGTGTAGGATCATTAGTTCTTTAGGCTTATACAATATGAATTTGGTGCTTGAGTCACTTTAAAATAAAATGTAATATTGGAAATGCAGTTATTAGCAAAGCTGACAACTAGACAAAATCTGAGCAATATCTGACCTTCAGAAAGCTCTTTATAAATGTACGGCCTCCACCACCTAAAGATGATCCAGCCATACTGTGCACGCAGGGAGTAGTCCTCAGTGATGAGATGGACCTCTCTGAACATCAACTTTCCAGACAGCACGGAGAACGAGAAGGAACCTACAGACAGAGCAGTAAAATATCAATAAAATACAACTACCAGAAATGTAAATCTGTCCATTATCTTTCTTGAATGTACCATTTTGAAAATCATGATCACTATGGAGATGAAATTAATTACTTTGAGATTGTGTCAACTTATACCTTTCAAACTATCGTATAACCACTTACACATTATAAAATAATTATCTCGACTACAGTCAAGATCGTACTCAAGATTCAAGTCATATGCTCTACCACCAGAGCTTTGTAGGTTACAAAGAAATCACACAAAATTTATCAAGGCATACCAGAGCAACATTATGGCAACACAGATACGTATTTATTCTATTAATTCGCAGGAGAAAATAATTAAATTTGTAACCGTTCGAATTATTTAAAAAATACGAAAATTGAAAATGATCGGCCACTATGTCCATTGATGATGAGTACTTGCAACATGTGCGACATTTCCTTGGTACTAGTACTTGTTATCCTCCTAACACACTGGATTCTACTTGAATGAGGTGTTATCAAAGGGGCGTCATTACATAAGGAAGCAGTTTTCCAGCTGATGTGATATCAATTCTGAACAATTACCATTCAGGTAATTTTACCATTCTTGCCGGATGTGGTACACATTTGGTTGTACACAAGACTAGAAGACATTTGAGGCAGTCTGTTGATTATAAAGCATTGAATATGCTTCTAATCTGCTGATAATAAAGCAATGAACATGCTTCTCAATTCTGCTGATAATAAAGCATTTAACATTCTTCTCAATTCTGCTGAATATTTAGCATTGAACATGCTTCTCAAATGAGTTGAGGCCGGAGTTTGTTGGCAGTTTATGTCGTTCTATACACATACCTTTTATTATTTTGCCTAATGTCTTACTAATTACATGCCACTAATATAGGATAGGTAGGGATTACACAACGGGGATTTAATGTGATTATTTCAGATCTAGCTGGCCTACTAATTTGACTAAAGATGTGAATATATGTAACCGTTATTGCGTCTTATGTTAGTAGAAGACGAGTCCATTATAGGTAGAAGGCATGGGATTCGCGGTGCAACCAACCGTAACCTATGTTGCTTTAAAATGTGTAACAGGTGGCATGTGTACAGCGGTGTCTTCCAGCAAGGCTGATCTGTTTAAATCGGATCACAGAAGTAATCAGCAAAACAAGCCACCAGTTTACTACTTCAGACCTATGAAAACATCAAACAATACAGACAGATCAGCCTTGCTGGAAGACACCGCTGTACAACAAAATAAGTTCATATTATCACTGTGAATGACAGTGAAAAGTTGTACATGTACTATCTCAAGGATTTAAAACAAAAACAACAACAAATTTAAAGAAAAAAATGATTGTGTTCGAATAATTAGAAAATTTAGATTTGAAAAAATACGGTCATGTTCGTATTTTTATTGTCGGAAAAAAATAATTTGGGTGATTAATTTACGTATTCAAACTATTAGAGGGTTTGAATTAATAGAGAAAATACTGTAGGTAGAAAAGTGAAATCTGTTGGAAAAAGAATGAAATTAAATAAGATGCAGCAGATGAATATCTACTGCATCTTATTTAATTTCCTATTTGTAGCTAAAGTTAAACTACAGTTCACTGGTCCAGTAATTAACGCACCCAATTTGATGTGTCCGTACTTGACAAACTTGTTGAGTAGGGCAGTGATGATGAGACCTAGTACCCTGGCATGGTAGTACGTCAGGTACACTGTCCACATCTGAGCTATGACTATCGCAATTAGCAGGTAGTACACAGTGGACTTGGGCAGTTCCAGCTGAATCTGCTCGATGATCGTCTGGTTGGAATCCTGGAATGGCATTGTGTCGGTTCTCAGTCCAGCCCGTGTCTACTAGCTATATGTCAGTACTTAGTCCCCGCAAATGTCATCTTCATAGCTTCCATGTCAACAGTCAGCCTGAAATGAAGATTTGAACATGACCATATACAGCTGATACACAGTAAAAGAAACCTGAAATGAATATTTGAATATGAACATACACAGAAAAGAAAAAATACCAGTATAATATATTATCCATGTTCAATGAATATATTTCGAAGATTATCACGATACATACTTTTTTTCTGTGTAGACTCATTCTCTGAAATCAAAACCATGTTAATTGTTTTATTAAAATTAAAATTAAAGTGTCAAGGATGTCTATGACCAAAATTATTTGTTTACGTTTAATCATGTGTTGGTGATCTAAAACTGAATTTTCCAACCAGTGTAGACAATGTTTAGATCCACATCCGTCATGCTGGGAATGAATGTTATGCAAGCTGGTAAATCTTGATCACTGTTGTCTGTTGTTTGTCAGATTGATGACTTGGCCCTGTTTATGGCCGGGCAGTGATAATGCATTCAAACTTGCGGCGGCAACCGCTGAAATATTAAACATAATTATTGGTAATGGTATACACATAAATACACAGAGCAGGCTGTCACATTTTAAATGTTTACACTAAAAGAATACTGAACAATAAAACGAATAATGAATTAAGTTCCAGAAATATACACTATTCGCGTACGTGTATGCATATGGTGCTTACTACATAAAATACACTTGAGGCCGTGGGATACAAATTCAATTAATACATTATATAATGTAACAACAGAGACCATGTATAGATTTCTAGAAATTCTTCTGATCTAAAATCGGCTGCTATAGAGTGGTTCCATGCCTGTGTTACGCACGCTCGCGTGTACTACCTATCGAGCATAGACAGGTGCTCGCAGCAGGAAATATAGCAACAACCAAAAAATGGCTAAACACCGTGTGAAGTCAAGGAAGTGAGAACATAAAATAGAATTGTAAGTGGAAAAAGTAAGGTTAACGATCTGTGTTGAGGCTTTGGGTTTTATTAAATCTTGGTTATAAGAAAAAAGACGCTACCACCAAATATATAGCTGCGTGATTGCGACATTTATGATGGTACACCGTATATATCGCGGTTGGCCTCGCCTTAGCCTTGGCGATGTTTATGACCGGTAATACTCGCTAATACTCGCTTCACAGCATTATCACCATTATCACCATTAACATGGGCAAATTGTCACGGTAGTTGAATTGTGAGTTCTACAGCTTTACTTTAAATGTGTATTGTCAAAACTGTTAATATGACCTAAGGCAAAGCTTTGTGATCTCGCGAAGACAATTTCCATCGAGTGACCGGTTTTCGTGGTATTAAGGTTCGAAGCGAGCTGTGCGCGATTTGTTGACGATTGTATCGAAATTTTAATGTTAAACGTAACGAACACTAACTTACTCATTCTTTTATCACAAAACACTGCTAAATATGCAGGATCCTACTTGAATAGGGAATAATGATCACTATCAGGGTTATTGCATATTCTGAAAGAACCATCTTTCCCAGACATGTAAGATTTAAAAAATATTTTGTAGTCATCGAGAAATATATAAATTTCATATCCAAAGACACCTACCTCCCAAAAATTGCTGCTGCACCGGAAGTGGGTGTTACTTGTGACATCACAGGTTTCTATGTACATGATCCCCCTCACAGAATCCAAGATATGTATTCACATTGGTAGTGTTTTTCTACTAGCTGGTTAAATTACCTGCTTAAGAACAACAATTGAGCTCACAATATATGTAACAGTGTCTCTCTGGGTAATCTATCGACAAGTGGAGGTTTATCCCTGACGGAATAATATTGACAGCAGTGATTTTCTTTCTCGTTGTTTGATGCAATTGTTGTTGATCAAATTGAAAGAAACAACATCTTACCACCATGAGTGGGTTTTATCTGTGATACGGCTGTATACAGGCCCTAAACGGAAAACGGACGTGACACTCGAGTGAATAGGCGGTCTTCTCCAAGATCTGCACCAAAAGTCTATATTTAGAACAGAGCACTGTTGGGAAAGACCTCCTTTGCATATATGCGATACAGTGCCTTACAGTTTGGATAGATATTTTTCAAAATTAAACAGAAAACTAAATGTAGTTTTCAGAATCGTCAGATAGTTTATTGTAAAATGGATCTATGATTTTTGCTGTACGCTAAACATATTCATTATAAATGTACTGTACTAATGTGGATGTGATATGACTTTATATATGGGGCGGGTGGTAGCGAAGTGGTAGAACGTTGGTCTTTGGAGCCAAAGGTTCCAGGTTCAAATCCTGCTCCTGAAGCCAGGCATCAATGTTCGCAAAAGTTACATTTCTGATGCAATATTGATAGGATGCGCTGTCTGTAGGGTGGCAATGCAGTTATCATCTTTGGTCTTGTCAGTACTACAATGCTACAGGTGTTGTGGGTTTCCTTCTGCCCTAAACTGACAAGCCGTGACATACGTGAATGAATCTTGATAGCAGCTCTAAACCCCAATTAAAAAAAGAGAGACTATTTATGAGTTGGATATCTCAATAATTTTATATGTGTGTCTAATTATACTTCCTCTTAACTAGTTCAGCCATCTAACAACACACCATGGACAAGACGTCGACAAAAGACATGCTCCATGCAGCCTCGCAACCGTATACTCAGTGTGCAACACATTCAGAAGAGATGATGGAGAGCAGTATTGCCTGTCTGTCCTGTAACCAGCTGGTCTGTGCCCTGTGTATGCGTGATTCCCACATCAACCACAACATTATCAGCGTCATCAAGCTCAGGGACTGCATGGCTGTCACGGTAGGTAACTCTCAGGGACTGCATAGCTGTCGGGGTAGGTAACTCTTACTGTATTCACAACACGATCAATCCTAGGGTGACACTGGGGTAGGGTGACACTGGGGTTATGACATACCAATAGTACACCTCATGTTTTACCCAGGAGAGGTCAGGAGTATACGCCCCACTTTGGCAGGAGTAAGCTCTCAAGTGAGAGATGCAAGCTGATGAATGAAAGCACAGCTGCTTTATTAATTTGAATTTTTCACATATTCGTTCAACTAGGTGTTTATTCTTACTGTTCGATACATCTTTTAGAAAAATGTCAAATAATGGATTGTTATACATAGAATATGTAGGCAATCTGAGTGAAATCTGACGAGAAATGGTATGAATAATATTTCTTAAATTTCAAAATTGCAGCCAATTTGCTTGGTCAAGTTGGTAGGGAAGGTTTTTTTGTCATGGAAACAGTAAGCAAGCAGTATGAGAGACAGCCATGCAGTCTCAGAAGCTGTATATGATTTCAAATCTAGAGTCCGGACTGTTAGATCATGGAGCATGCATAGTCATGGAGCAAATATGCGTAATTTAATTCCCACGAATATGTCAATTATAGAATTTAAGCGAAATTTGCGTCCGCGAAATTTAAGTCTTTTACAATATATGATTTAACATATTTAATTAATTGCCATTCAAGATTTCTTGTCTTTTTCCATAGCCTACTTATGGTTATAGAAATGGTTAGAGGGTCTCAAATGCCTTAATGGAAACTTTCCCTATAAGGGGTCCAAGTCAATCCAAATGTATTGGGGTAGGTTAATCACTGTTAATGGTAGCCTGGTTATTGTCAAAGACTGCAAAATTTTACTCTGTATTTCTACATCACAGGATAAAGTAGCTGACGACCTGAATGAGCTGCAAGTTTGTCAAAAGAGACTGCAGACACAGATTGAAGAGAGAAAGAAAATTCATGCTGATATTGAGGTAGGCTCGTTGTTTCCAGTAATTGACTTAGTTTCAGAGAAATCCATTTTCATTGATTAAAATATTGCTACATTAGAGAACTCTTTTAACATTTTTTTTTAATTTCTTCTCACCAAATGAGAACAATAGGTACTCAATGAAATGCAGTGTATGGTGTACTGGTGTCATTGGTCCAGATTTCAAACCTGGCTTGTATTATTGGGAAACTGGTGCCAATGTCTGCTGGTTACCTCTCTGATATTGTCACAATGTGATGCAGTATCATAGTCATCCTTTGTTTGTCAATACCAGCTATAATTTTCTACAGGTGATGCAGATTTTCTTCTGTCATTAACTTAGAAACCATGATATGATCGAAAATCCAGAGAGGCGTCAAGCATCAACACATTGACAAATCAAATACAATATATTTTGAATTATTTTCTAATTCTTATGTTGCAGGCCTCTAATAAGAAACTTTGTAGTCAATTGGAATCTGCTTTTGAACACCTGGCTACTGTCATTCAAAGTAAGTCTACTTCTTAGCAGATGTTCCATCAATCTTAGCCCAACTGTTGCAATCTGTTCAGTTGGTTTCTGGACTACTTCAGTCAAATGTCACAAAAGGCTGAAAGATTCTCACTGCAACGTTAAGCAATCAATCACTCACTTCGGCATGTTGAGTCAATATTATCTGATTTGTGACAGTTCCATGCATTATCTGATTACTGTATACATGTGAATTATATACCTATATGTGTATTTTTATGTAGACCTTTCTCCTAGAGACAACGTCATGTATGGGTGAAAGATTCCCACTGTGACGTAAAACAATAATTCACTCACTCACTCCTAGAGACTGTTGTTTTTCTTTTAGGAAAGAAAGAGGAGATAAAGAAGTACATCGCAACATTTACTAACAAAAATATTGCTAATCTAAAGTATGATTTGAAGATACTGGAACAGAGATACACAAACTCCACACGTATGATTCAGAAAGTGATCACATGCACCACTCTGCCACAGTTAAACGTCAAGGAAATGACCGACCTTCCTAATCAGTAAGTTGTAAATGTTACTCATAATAACTTTATTGTATTTAAGTTACCAAATTTACAAGCTGCATATTCCTGAACACCCCAAGACTGCAGGTAGACATTGATAAACACAAGTAGCAAAATTATCATTACTCAGGATCTATAGCAATATGTTACTGAAAACCTGCTATAGGATAGCAAATATATGTGAAATTGTGGAATATTTAGGACAGGCAATCCCAGTCAGATGTGATGTCAACTGTGCTTATGACTGATGTTACAATGCATATATATTTGTTATATATAGGATAACAAATATATTTGAAATTGTGGAATATTTAGGACAGGCAATCCCAGTCAGATGTGATGTCAACTGTGCTTATGACTGATGTTACAATGCATATATATTTGTTATATATAGGATAACAAATATATTTGAAATTGTGGAATATTTAGGACAGGCAATCCCAGTCAGATGTGATGTCAACTGTGCTTATGACTGATGTTACAATG
>JAUTBT010085508.1:0-11567 GCA_032361225.1 Lepetodrilus schrolli | reverse complement strand
GGGTTTCCTCCTGCCCTAAACTGACAAGTCGTGATATAAGTGAAAGAATCTTGAAAGCGATTTAAAACCCCAATCAAAAACAAATAAAATAAAAAAAGCTATAGTATAGGCCCTACTTATGATAGGAAGTTGTTGAATGATCATCGTACCACTGCCTTGCAATGCTGCTGGATGACGGCGGATCTGGTACACCTGGACATGATACCCAGCAAACACATACCGTTATACAACGGTATTTTACAACGTGGTGTGAATATTACTAATATAATGTAACATTCCAACAATATTATATAATAACGTTATATAATAGCGTTGTATAACCTTATGTGTCTACTTGGTACTATGTTACGTGGAACTAGCCACGATGCGTGTCATAAAATATGAAAATCACAGGAAATACAATGCTAAAGCCATTGGAAAACACGTCTTTTCTGAGGTGTGTTTGGTATCTAAGGTGAATCCCACTATTCCGGGGATGCCACCTGTATTATGAATTCTTACAATGAATTAGATTGTTCACAGCCATCAATATAAAGTCATGAAGTTATTAAAGCTACATGGTACTGGTGTGGACAAATGTTCTGATGCAAATCATTCTTTCTCGCTACTAGGGTCACCACGCACCGATCACAGCTATCGACTGGTCCACAGAGAAAGTCAAGGAGACATTTTTGCTGCGATCAAGTTCTGCAGTTCCTGAACAGTACTTTTGTGAGTTCTTATAACAGATGCACATCGTGGACATAACCATGCAAAGAACATTTCTTATTGGCCTTAACGCCACTGTCAAAATGTTACCGGCATTACATTTTAATTGGAGAAGGAAGATATCTACAGTGTCTCACTTTCCGTCTTATAGGGAACCCAGAGAAATGTCAGAGGGAGGAGGGGAAGAATGCAGTGATAATGAAATGGACAACCATGAACTGTACACTTGACTACACAGTCACCGGTGAGTGTCAGAGCAATATGAATCTGATATAATTAATTCACTGACATCAATATATCGTATTTTCTTCTATCATCGTTTCCCAAGAAATATTATATCAATATTGAATTAAGTGAAGCTGGTATCCATGGCTCGGAACAGTTGTAGCTACAATTGATTGTATGTCAAATTTGAGGAACTCGCCACATGTGTAAGTCAATTGCATGACACACTGTTATTATTACACGAGATGAGAATATGGTTAGCTAAAACTATTGTAGCAAAAAAGAAATGGTTAGTGCAATCAGACTTACACTTGTAGCATGTCCCAAAAAAATTGACTTACAGTCAATTGTAATTGCAACTGTTCTGAGCAACGGAGCCCAGGATAAGTCGCCTGGGAAGAGAAATCTAAAGTTACTTGCATGAAAATACTGTGTCTTCATTAGAGCATCCATATCATGCTTCAGGTGTGTTCCATGGGATCCTAGTTCACCCTCTGTCTCGTCATGTAGTCTCAATAACATCCAGGGTATCGCTTCTCGGATGTCTCAGCCATAGCCACTATGAGACCAAAGAGCTCACTAACTGATCGTCAGGTATTAGAGATCGCTACGAGAGTGCTTATGGTCTGGTAGTATGTACGAGAGCTTCGACAAACCATACAGGGCAAAATATTTATTCCGCATCTCTCTCTCCCTCCCAGGTATATGGTCGTCAAAGCAAGCCAAAGAGGGACATGTCAACACCATCGACATCAACCCGGGAAAGACTGTCATTGCCATGGGAGACAACTCAGGCTGTCTCAGTCTCTTCCGTTATCCTTGCCCTAAAGACGGAGTAAGTTAAATCCTCATTTCACATTGACTCTCAATGTAACAGTGCTGGAAAAAATATTCCATAATGAAATTTTAATCATCAGAACCCTTTCGCGACTGACTGAGCAGTGGTCAGCTCAACTGAGCAAGCCCACTTGATGATCAATACGTCAAATAGGTTTGTAATTAAAAACCTACATAATTTACAATAGAAGTAGGCCTATGAATCGACTGACGAAGAATAAATCGTGCATCTAAAAGTACAAGAAAAAGATCCGGCCAATTGTCAGGGTAACATAACCATACATATCTGGTCTGCGTTTCACGATAGAGTCGCACTGTAGTTCCGGGATAAACCAGGACGTGCGCCAAACTTTACTATACAAAAACACGTCGTAAACCTGGGTTAATGCCAGGCCTGCCGGTACGCCCCTTTCGTGAAACGCAGCCTAGCAGTCAAGAGATAGTTGTGATTAGGAAGTACCAAGACGTATGTTTGCAGGACAACTTTACGAAGACACAACGTCAATCTGTTTCAGGCATTCAGCCACACGTACAAGTGCCACCAGAACGTCCAGGCAGTGAGATTCTCCCCCAGTGACCGGTACGTCATCACCATAGGCGGCCGAGACGCATGCATCATGCAGTGGAAGATCGTGTAGCTTTCTGTCTGTGTACACGTATGATAGTATGTGCTAGCTCGAGTCTTCCCTGTTGACCATCAGCTACTTTTCATTTAACCATTCCAATATAAAGAAAAGAGTAGATTATGGCCAGCAGGGAAGGATGAGTATGTGCGTTATTGTGCGTGCGTTATTGTGCGCACATATTTGAGCATGGCCACTGTATATATTTCCCTTTATCAACAAACCTGCTAATTCAATTAATTTATGGGTATTGTGTATGTATACGTACGGTAGTCAATTAACCTTCCGACTATTTATATGTGTACATACCGGTAGTGATCTATTACAGTGTCATTATTACTTATATACTAGTAATTCCTCTAACGTCTTCAAGATACATACGTACTGTGCTGTACCAATATATGTATATATCGGTGGTAGGTAGTCCTGCCCCATCAACATAAGTAACTCTCAAACTCGTTTCTGTCTATACAGAACGGAGCGTGTGTAGAGAATGCGATATGTTAGGACAGAATGGTAGGTAGTGTACTAAAGACTATAGGCCAAATACTTCATTAAATATCTTTAAACGATTTAGTGATTCTAAACGGATGATGTACAGCTTTTAAGGTACAAACAAGGCAATATATGTATATATTTTATCGAATATATATCTGATGTATACTGCAATAATTTCTAAAACTGGGGACGAGTATTAGTTGTTGTTGATGTTCCTGTCATATCTTTTACCTTTATTATATGTTAAATAGTTCACATGATCATGATTTGTATAAACGCGACCACTCTTGTGTTCGTAGATAAATATAGAAATACCATGATTTGCTTGTGATCGTTTTATCTTGTCTTATTTAATAAGGGTATCACATATTTGTAAATCAAGAAACATTGTGGTAACGACCACCATTTTGAATCTGTAAAGGAAAGTAGAAATCAACGCCATTTCGATTGTCAACCTAATGGCGGATTCACATCAACTACCGGTATACGTTTTTGTGAAACTCACGCAAGGTCCAGATACACCAAGTAAAGGGGGATAACTGTCCATTATGTCCACAGAAATTGCATCCCAAATTCCAATCTTCTATGCATTACATGTTGAACCTTTCTTCAGAAAGTTGCCAGGCTACTAGGCACGAGAAGATCCCAGGTCTTCCAACGTATTGTTTTCTAGAAGTGGATTGGGAAGTTAAATTCCTTATTCACAATTTGTTTCCATTCAGTACTTGAGGAGCACATAGAACACCTTCTACAGATCAGGGACCTGTTCCACAAAGAAATTGTAGCTACAATTGATTGTAAGTAAAATCTTCGAACCGCTATAAAATGTAAGTCTGATGGTATGAACCACTTTTATTGCTACAATAGTTATAGCTAATCATATTCCGAAGTATTGTAGCGCCAAAAGTGTTTTATGCAATGGACTGACATTTGTAGCGGGTTCTGATATTTTGGCCTACAATCAATTGTAGCTACAACTGTTCTGTGTCACTGGGTCCTGGAAATTCCCATGAACACATTAAAGTTTGGCAATACAACACAATGTGCGAGAGAATACAACAAAACTGGAAACTGTTGGGAGTCAAAAGGATATAACTAAATGTACTAAAGAAACTGAGCATGCAAGCAATAATAAAATATTGCAGTTTTATTGAATACATAATAAAACAAAGGATACATTGCAAATGAACTAGACAGAAGAAACGATCAATAAATTAATATTTAATAGAGGTACAACAAAATGCTTAAATAACTAAATAGAAGTTAAAAACAAAAAAGAACAAAACAAAAGTAAAACAATGTCAACTTGTCAAAGGCAACTCATCACAGCCTTTAGTTAATGACACAGGACCACCTGGATGTACACCAGATGCTTACGACCACCTGGATATACACCAGATGCTTACGACCACCTGGATGTACACCAGATGCTTACGACCACCTGGATGTACACCAGATGCTTACTTGTAATACCATTGGCAGAAGCAAAATAAACATAACTTGAATGAACAAAGATTCATACAGAATAAAATGGATATTGGCACATAAGTCACACAAAACTGGGTCACTGATAATCATTTCTTGTAGGGTATATACAATTGCCTCCAGGGCAAAGAGGATTAAATATAATACATGAGACAAGTATCTATACTGAGTACAGATGCTTCAACAAACAAGTGAATACAACAAAGACAAGGATGTCGATTTCTTTGTTTTTCAGTCATTGTTTAATTGGGTGATAATATGTGCTGAATGTCTGTACAGAATATATCTACAATAGATGGTTATAAAAGTAATGAATATTGTCATGACAGCAGATGAGACAGGGAACTATGAATCTACTGAATTAACAAGGGACAAATCATATTTAAAGTCAATATCATGTACTCTTATATAAAGATCTCCATGTCGTGTTTATCTCACTATCAATTTGAAATTTATACAATTATGTAAAAATAGTTGAATAGAAATTGAAAATAAAGACTGCAGAGACTTTAGAATCTACGCTTACTGCCAGACCAAATAAAATATTTGTGAATTAACATAATGTATTTTCATACTATACAAAAATAGCACAACTAATTGAATAATTATCTATTAAATTAATACTTAGTGCTGTCAAAATAGATCAACAATGTGTCTAATAATATATTGTTATGCAAATTAACGTACCACACTAGTGTACTATTTATATAATCCAGTCAACTACGTGATTGCATACATTTAAAACCTGAGCTAAACACCTGCAGTCTGTGGTTGAAAAATGACATTTGTAACAAACAACAGCCAATAGAATATACTATAGACTATATACTACACGGTATAAATAGGTATAAAACCACAAGACTGTACACAAATAGGATGACATTGAATTTAAATACAATATCTTTACAGATGTACATGTTTTACACGGACTTTGTATACATGTATCATTTTCACGTGAATTTTTACATTATGAGTTTGGAACTTAATAATCTCTAACATTCAACATGCTCGTTATTTTAATATAAGCAACTGGTGGGAGTGTGTATATTTATATACATAGGAATAACCATTGGAACACGGCCAGTCATGCTACCACCTGAATCACAACTCAATAATATGTATACATAAATAATAAATGTATGTATTCACAATTGGTGTCTCCACCATAAGAGTACTTCGGAAGGATATACAAAGTTCCATATAACTGGTGAGTTATAATTCATTGACATTTTTCTCATTTTCTTAATAAATAATGTGAACCGTTAAAATAAAATTTGAGAAGTTGTTTATCAAACTATCGCTTGTTATTATTTCTATGAGGAAAGAACAACAGATTAATATCTATGAGACATCAGAATAAATTATGAATAAGAATAATAACAATATTGAGATTGCATTTGACTTTGTGTAAATTGTCGTTCAAATATGTTTTAATGTGTGGTTGTTTTTTAAAATAATATAAAAAATAATAATAAAATTAATAAATAAATAAATAAATAAATAAATAAATGAATACATAAATAAATGAATAAATGAATACATAAATGAATAGATAAATAAATAAATAAATAAATAAATAAATAAATAAATAAATAAATAAATAAATGAATAAATGAATACATAAATGAATACATAAATAAATAAATAAATAAATAAATAAATAAATAAATAATGGGGCTTAAATACTGAAAGATTATTGATAAAATAAATATATAACAATTAACAATAATATATCTTATTATGCAATACAAATATTAAATAATACATTATAACAACAATAATTTGTGTATTCAGATGTCATTCCTAACACTCCTGGTGATCTGCTGATAATAGGGTGAAAACCCACAGCAACTAGTTAATACACAAGTGACTGGTGGGATTAAAACATTCTCTTGAATGTTGTAGGTAAACAAAACACTGACATTCACTATAAACAAAATTGCACATAGCAAATATAAATATTATATATTTATAATATATATATATATATATAAATATTTTCTGAAATGCAATACATTTAATGAGGAATCCCCCTTGAAATCTCTTTAAAAAATGCAATACATACTGGCCCCCATGAAAATGACAATGTAATGTACACGATCTCTGTATAAATATATTTCTATTGAGGATAATGAGATGTGTGATTGGAAATTCACTGAAAACCTTGATGTTCATCTGAGAAATTAGGATTTCAACACATTACAATATATCTGAAGTAAGTTTAATATAACACCAGTGCCTACGGGCTGTCCTATTTCACTAGATTAATATTAATCAGCCATGACATGAATTTAAAATACTTTTGGAGTGAAAAAAAATAAAATTAATCATGACATTCGTAATAATGGTCCGTCATGAATATATATGAATAATAATAATGAAAAATATATAACATTGACATGTAAACACAACTGAATTACAGTACTAGTATTATGTAAAGTGTGTCAGTAAGCTCATGGTTACCACTATAACACATCAGCAGAACAAAAAGAACAAAATAATCTCGGCTTCATTCTTCACTAATCATATTTCATTGTCATTAGAAATAATATACTTGTTCATATATGGTGATCATAATGCTGAACAAACAGACTCGCCACATTTCTTGTGGTGACATGCACATAGGGACTTAATGATCGCGGTCTTGTTCCAGAGAACGCTTGCAGCATTACAACAGCCCTGTGGAACAAGACTGGCGGCATATACATACGAGTTCAATGTAAAGCCTTGACGAGGGCTGGTATAGGCAAATGCATGTTGACCTGGCACAGGTGGATGTTTGTGTGTTCTAAGTGGGCAGTCCAGCCAATCAGAGCATGCTGTTGCTTCCCAAGGGTTGACCTTTCAGTTGGCAGTGTCTACGATGTCACGATGGTGAAACAGTCACCTATTCTCTGAACCTTTCTCACTCAGTGCTGGCTATTTCGGTTGCATTAGATTAATAATTGTCATGACCTAGATTACATGAACACACCTGATATTGGGATTCAGGGCAATTATGATGGTGAACATGGGAGGAAACTTTCTCAAAGAAGTTTATGGCAAGGACTGTTGGAATTCACCGTTCTCAAGATATGGCGCAGAATAAGATTTGTGAATACATGCTGCTGTAGTTCAGTTCATCAAGGCATAATCAAGTCAAGGTGCCCACACAGGTCAGATTCCTGTTCCTGTCAAATGCAACATTTCCACCAAATACAACCAAAACCAGTGACCGTTAGCACTTGTCCTTGTGTGGTCGGTAGCACTTGTCCTTGTGTGGTCGGTAGCACTTGTCCTTGTGTGGTCGGTAGTACTTGTCCTTGTGTGGTCGATAGCACTTGCCCTTGTGTGGTCGGTAGCACTTGTCCTTGTGTGGTCGGTAGTACTTGTCTTTGTGCGATTTGTAGCACTTATCAATCACTATTCCTAATGCAATATTTTTTACAATGTCCAAGAATTACATCGGTGGGATCTTCATTAAACAATGTTCATGGTAGAACATTGTACAGCAACAGACACTGCCAGAATAGAAATATTCCACTACCTTGTGTATCACCATCATTGGTCTGCCATGAATATATTTACCATGATCGTGTATCCTGATATTTATAAATTGATGAAACCTATCTAAAGCCTTTAACAGTATCCTCTCCCACGAAATAACTTTCCTTAATGTTCGTTTTAGTGTTCAAAATAATGATTGACCATTTATTCTTGAAAATTACTATTTCACAGTTCAATTGATGATTGGCCAATATTTATCGAAAATATCAATAATTTCTGAAAATATCAATAATTTCTGAAAATATCAATAATTTGTAAGTCCCAAAAGTCAGAAATGTTATGAACAATTCCTTGATGTGAAATCTATGACCAACAGGCTAAACTACCTAAAGGCTAAACTTCACATTCTTCACTTTCTTACAAAGAGCACCATATAAAGGAGAGTTCAAGTGGAGAAAAAAACCATGTACATTTGGATTCTTCTCACAAAGAGTTTGGAGAGGATACATGTTGTAGCAGAGATTCCAAATTTGTTCTATTTCAGTCTAATGTTGCTTGCTTGGCCACAAAGATGCTCTGGATTTGTCCTTCAATCTCCTCGAAACTAGTGCACACACTACTAGAGCAGGCACTAAAACCAGAGCATCCTCAAACCAGTTCAAGATGTTGAAGAAGTGCCAGGAATTTGATCCCTGCAGGCAGGCAAAACGAGTCTTGATCTTGTGAAGATCCCACGTATGTTGATGCAACAAGAGGGTGGTAAGGCTGACTGTGTATGCAAGGCAGGAACTAGTTTACATCCTGCTGGAGGAAAATAACGGAATACACTTTGGACGCTCATGTGCAAGGTTCAGGGCTTTGGTCAGATTTGCTTTGCCATGCATTGCATTGCCATGACAGTACAAGTCTTACACTTCCAACACTGTCTCGTGCTAACAGAATTTCATCAAAAGCCCAGACTATTCTTCCATGTGATATCACTTGGCAATTATAGATGACGGGTTGTTCTTCAAGTCAACAGTGATGTCATGAATCACACCATTTCGTTATTGGCAGTATTTACCCTCACATTTAACTTTGGTGCGCACACATTCTTTACATATACTGAATGGTCTTTCATGATGGCTTCTTTGATGCTGATGCTGCAACACAATGATTAATATCCATTGTACATGTACACAGTTCGTCCCCACGTAGATCATACCTGTTTCTGCTGCAAACATTTTTAAAGAGTTCATTTAAAACCTTCTGTCACACTAGCATAACATGTCCTGCACAAGTGACATGAGCAATCATGCCATTCACAAACCTGAATACAAAATACCCATAATAATTCCTAGGTGAGGGCATAGTATCCCTCATAACATACATACATATAGCACTTAGGGTGTAGTCATGTTTTGTGTTCGATGGCACAGCCTGGGATTAACAGCACACATGACTGGTAGACCAGTTGCAACTGGTTTTGTCCTCTGTACACCAGTCACAACTGGTATTGTCCTGTGTACACCGGTAACAACTGGTTTTGTCCCATGAAGACTAATGACAACTGGTTTTCGCAGTGTAGACCAGTCACAGCTGGAGTTTGTCCTGTACACCAGTCACGATGGGATTTGTCCTGTGCAGACCAGCCGTAACTGGTTTAATGGAGGGTGTCAAGAGCAGCTGCAAGACGTAACATGTCGGGGAGATTCAGGGCAAGACGCTTCTCTAAACACTGGTAGAAATACTCAGGAGCCTGGAGGGAACAGAAAAACATAGAAATCTGTCACATGGATAAATAAAATGATATGTACAAGTATTTAAAAGTCAAATTAATTTATCGTAACGTTATTGTTATCATGTTGCAATTGCCAAAAAAAATTTTTAAAATAAAAAGAATACAAGAATTAAAAATATTAGAATAAATATTCATTATACTTTAAAATCTTGTCAAAAATTATTTAATTAATGTATGCATCAACAAGAAGATTGTGAAATTCATTTCCTGATGTGGAGATAATAGTCAACAGGGTCTAAAGTTTTACCTCATGCTTCATCTCTCGGAGCTGCCACAATAACCTGCCATCGAATTGGCTTAATGTTGCTATAACACTGCAATAAATACAAACATATTCAAAAACCTTTTTTAAGAATTCAAACCATAACATAAATGATAGATTGAATTAGTGCTTTACGTCGCAGCAGAAATATTTCACCCATTACGTGACAGTAACCTGCTACAAACTTGGGACACACATACCCATCTAGTTGGTGTGCAATAAGCCATCGTTGAACCTCATCTCGGTTCATGTTGCAAGCGATTGGCCGATTTCCATGAGCCAATGCCAGCTCGGTGCCAGGATGAGTGTTTCGATGAGGGTTCCCAGCCTGCACCAGCTGGTTGTCAGCGGTAACCTCCAATGCATCAGGTTCATCTGAAACAACGCAGAAATATCCGTATTATGTGTTGTCACCATTAGTCAGGTAGTGAATTATTATGAATCCTGCATGTTAAAGGGACTCAAGCAGAATGTGGAGGGTGTGACTTTAACTGTCTGAGTTATTATTTTTGACATCTGCAATATATAAAGTAAGTAATATGATGCAATAGGCCATTAATGCAGTAAATGGACCACTAAGCCATTGAAATGAAGTTATTGTTGTCATCAATATTTTGAAAAAGTGCTTTCCTCAGAGTATGCAATTATTGAAGGTAGCCTCAATTGTTAAACATTATACACATGAAGTCTACATCACTTGCAATGTGTACCAAAAATAAGTCAGAGTAAATATAAACAAACCGGAAAAATAGAGCTAATTTATCGATAAAATATAATTTTGAAGAATATGATATCATTGGTGTAATATCATCATTTCTTTGTGTTTTCTATAAATGAAAATCCTGTTCGTCCCTTTAAGCATTGAAATAATATTGATAATCTACGTCCATGAAATGCTAGAAAACATTAGTGTTAATAAAGGAATGAGTGAGTGACGTATTGTAATGCCTTATGGTTTTAAGATGCCGAAGGAATCTTCCCCCATACGCGACGATAATAAATGGAATGAATTCAAAGTGACATAGATACCTTTGCTGTGTCCTGTAACCAGATTTGACCTCTGACCCCTTCCCCTGAGCTCCTTGATGAGACCAGACATGGATTTCTCGAAGGGGTATTTGCCGCTGAAGTCGAAGAAGAGCTTGGCGCCCAGGATCATCCCCAGCCAGCCGTCTGGCCGATACCGTTTTTGCATCATCAGAGGGATGTAGTCCTTCCGCAGTTGGAATGTGTACTCAGACTCTGTGGGGCAAAGAGGGATGAAGACATACATAGTTAGTCTGGGCATCCTGTGTTTAAAGGCACAGAGACCATTACTTATTTTAAAAGATTATTAATTTAAATATATTTTTTAAAATTGTGGTTTAATATCATACAGCCACATCAAGGTGTAGAGTGTAGAACACCAAAGCACTAGTGAAATACTAAAACATTGTGGCAGTGATCACGTCTTCTCTTTGAATCTTGCTTTTATTTTATAACCATTTTTGGAACAAGATTCAAAGTTCAACTTTATTGCAGGTATAGGTAAGGCAGCATGTACTCTAATTACATTGAGTGAGAACCATAACTTTCATCAGGTATAGATTATAATACATATTAATACCGGTAAACTAGCGCCATTATTTAGAAGAACTCCTTGTATGTATAGACCTATACTCAC
>JAUTBT010085507.1:0-11568 GCA_032361225.1 Lepetodrilus schrolli | reverse complement strand
TATAATATGCACCTGGGGTGCGTTCAATGGAGTATACATATGCATATGTATTCTATGTATTATTCATCCAATTCTGCACTGAGACTTGGTAGCCGTTATCTTTTTTCCATGCGATTCACCATGGTTGCATTGAATTGCTAATCTTTATAGTGTTTAGGGTTTTTTTAAATTGGAGTTTAAAGCCGCTTTCAAGATTATTTCACTTATAGCACGGCAATTTAGGGCAGGAGGAAACCCGCAACATCCCTGGCATTGAATGTTGCAGTACACCTGCGAGCACCGACTGGTACTGACAGACCATTCGGGATGAACAACTGCATTGCCACGATACAGGCAGCGTATCCTATCAATATCGCATCAGAAATGTAACTTTATTTTCTGGCTCCGAAGTCCAACGTTTTACCACTGCGCTACGTAACGAAGATACAATCCTTAAAACATATAGCATAGACAACGAGGGATTTTATCAAGTGGATTGATAAATGTGTTTTATTGGTATTGTTTGCTTTCAAAGGTATGCTACGCATCCGGAGCCGGGTGATACCAGCTGACCTTACATTTCAATTCATTAATTTCTCGTGGTCCAAGTGACGTTCTATGTTGGTCTTTGCTTGCTTTGCATTTCAGGATCCCGGCCGTTGCTCAGAACAGTTGTAGTTACAATTGATTGTAATTCAAATTCTAGGGACGAGCTACAAGTGTAAATCTGGTTGCACTTACCACTTTTATCGCTACAGTTTTACCTAACCATATTCTCATGTATTGTAATGATAAAACTGTTTCATGCAATGGACTTGCACTCGTGTGTTGCAATTGGGTCAATTTTTCGAAATCTTGTTATTGTTAAAATCTAATTTGAAATTTTAAAATCATTATCAAATCCAAAATGTCAATGCATAAACTCGTTTTTTAATGACTATTGGACCTAATATTGTCTACTGACACTCAACATTTAATTAGTACACCTTTCACAAGCAGTGTAGCAGAGAGATTGCTTTTAACACAAGAATGTCTACACAGATTGTTATCAATACATACATATAACACCCAAAATGTCACCATTGTCAATAGCGTCTGCATAACGAAGAGGTGGGCTGCTTCTTTTTGGCACATCTGTGCAATAAATTGATAAATCGCAACGGAGTCTTCTGAAACTATAATGAATTCTCTTTAGGAATATATATTTTTTCAGCATCAATGTCATTTATTATGTTTTACTAAAAGTGCACAAATCTTTAGTGCAACAGCATAACGCTAAAAGGAACGTGGCCCAAATCAGGCATTGAAAAGATCATAAAAGATGTTTCAATCGCGAGATCTGCATTTCGTTTTCAGTAACATTGAAAATAACATCAACTACGCTTTATTGAAACGATGCAAATAACTGTCTTGTACACGATGTATGCAAAAAAACAACATGCCTTAGAAACCAATGCTGTAACCTGATTGTGTACAAAGCGGCGGTATTTAAGCTCTTCTGTAATTCCGTGTTAGTCGGTGGATAGTATGGCGACGATGTCGAGACCAATATGTGTGTACACGAAGGGTTACAACTGTCCTCGCATTCCGATCTTTTCTTTATGGAATGTCTCTGACCAGCGAGACTGAGGTTATGTGTACAAGTGACGGAAACATCATCTATTTCGTACATTTACGGAACCGAGCGAATGTGGCGAGGTAAACATAAAGTGGTTAGATGGAATAAAGCTGAATTGAATTGTACCACGCAGGTTTTTCAGTTCCCGAGACCCGCCCCACTCCTCAATATAAAAACTTTAATAATTTACAAAAGATAAGTCGTGATTTTCTTTTTCATTCAAATATATACTTTGTAATACTTGTACGATCCCGACAGCGATAAATAAAAATGCTTGAGGCCATGATATTCCTGAGGTGTGCGTACTTTAACATTACCTGTCTGATCCTCGTATCGTAGCGTTTCAGTAGGATCAAGCATTGGATCTCTCGTATTAATAATCAAGACTCCCGAGCGATTAGGACGAGACACGAGAGCATTAAGAGCCGTGTTTGCCATGTAAAGGAAGGAGTGCCACGTGCTTAAATTCCTACGAGATCTCACCATGGGCATCTCCGTGATTGTCAATCTGGGATCGTTAATGTCCAAAACGTAGTTTAGACCCGCGAGACTACTTAGCTAAGTCGTCTTTATATTGCCTCGTTTCTGAACTAGACAGCCCATCATTACGGGACATTCAAGCTTACAAATGTGGTTGGAATCTCCCTTATATGATCGAGATACATGCAATGACTTTTATGATTGATTTGAAATTTCGTATCCTCTTGTTCGGGCACGAGAGTAAGTAGCCTATTTTGATTTCATCCGTCTCTGGATTTTCTTAAAGTAAATATGAACTAGTCTCGGTTAAGCTTCGGTATTGCTAGATGCCAAACGCAGCTCAGATACGACATCTTATATTTGGCTACTATTGTGCTTAGAAGCGAAATATGTTTTTGTTTTGTTTTGTGTTTCGGTTTTTAAAGCTTCTAGACCGCGTTTAGTGGCTACGGTATGGCCTGCTGTTCCTAAGCTTCAGTTGCCTGGATGTAATATATATGGACGGTTTGATTCATCCCCAGGGTGTACGGATTTCGTGATTCTCGGTCATACCGTTCCGTCAGACTTGATAATATGCCCCCCGAGTAACTCTCTTCTGAAACTGGTTCAATCATTAAGAGTTGTCTGCCCCTAGAGGCAACTAGGCTTTAAGCGACATCAAAACAGAATGATTAAATCAAGTATTGGTATTACATTTATAATTAGCAGTAATTCTATTACATTTGTAATAAGCGGTGATTAGTATTGAATTGTCGCTGGGGAAGGCATTATCATAGCATGTTAACCGTACAATAGCGATATATCAACTACTCTGAATACTGTTCATAATAAGCAGTTTAATATACTACTGGGTCCGATTGTTCAGAATATAATTATGCTATAAGCACTCGGTTAACTTTGTGTTAAAAGACATCAATAGCGCAACAAGATTGCATCCCTACGCTTGTGATATTTTCAAAGCACGTTCAACCATTCTTAAGCAAGTAAGTATCATTGCTATTTCTAGGAAAGCAGTAGAATATATGAATGCGTGTAACCTCTAAGAACCGACTGATGTGTTGCTTGTATACAGTACGGTAGTCAGGTGTGTATTATCATTATTGTCTCCGGCTAATTTACATCTACATACTCCTTCATGCAAGTAGTAAACATGTTCAATTCATAGCGCAATGAAAGAGAGGGGTCAAGTTTGCATGTACATTATCTATATCCGGAATCGCACGAGCAAATATTGATGTCCATTATGTCGTGCTGTATCTCGTGGGGCGCAATTTGTCGAGACAATCTCTCATGTTAGGGCCGTCGTGTCATCTAATCTCCTTCGGAGATAAATCTCATCTGGTTGGAAGATAACTCTTGATGAAGTAATCACGGCTAGTTACCTAGGACACCTAGATGCAATCACTGCTGACCGAGTACTTGCCTGATGGCAAATTTGGAGTGTGTGTGTGTGCGTGTGTGTGTGTGTGAAAAGGCAGGGGGGTGGGGGGTATTTTGCCTGTGGGGGTCTGGCAGTTTAGGACGGACTTGTGATCTGGATACTAACACCCCGCGGTCCCCCGTATCGACTGGTCGATTGGCCTCACAGTTTGCTACTAAAATGCCGTGCTGGTATTTGAAACCAACGGTTGTTATGAACGTTCACCACAGGTTAAGTAACATATTGCACCACGGTTACGATATCTAGAAGGCAGCTGTTGGTCATTACTTTCGTTATGGTTTATTTTTCTCAACGTATCTAATTTGTGTTATAGTTCGTGTCACGTTGAGAGAGAGAGAGAGAGAGAGAGAGAGAGAGAGAGATATTTCATGTATGCATATCCATATTGCCCTATCCCTATCGCATAAATACACGCATACACACGCGCACGCTCACACGCACACAATTATAACCGTATGAGCCAAATCGATATTTTATTATTATTACAAAGGCAGATTGATCCCTCTGATTTAGTGGTTTAGTTAGTCCACAGGGAGCACGCTGTACACCGTATTCATGCACTCAAATCCCTCCATGAGGGCTTTAAAAAATAGCCCGACGTCCATAATATATTGGAGGTGAACAACGTACTTTACTATTGAATTAAGTATTGAATTTATATACATGCATGACAATTGTACACACAAGTAAGCTCAGACGGAAGTAAATGTATACACGCCTTTTCATATCATACTGTATTATATACCGGACGTGTTCGCAATGGATTCACCCATGGTATCAAGTTTTTTGTTTTTGTTTTTAAAGAACGATTAATGAATGTTGCCAGGTTTATCTCATTCGTGTTTAATGAGCGCGGAGATCCCGGGTTCCAGCCTAGCGCATGTCATTGTGTATCACTCTTGAACAGTTCTTGTATCCACACTACTGTGAATGGGTACCCGGTAGAATGAGACGGAATTATGATTGTGAAAGGCAGCTTTGGTTGTATACTCCCTAGTATCCGTTGACTAGTGTAATAATAATACCGGGTATTGCTCTTTGAGCATGTTCTAGCGGTGAAATAGCTCGTTATGAGCGAACGACGTATTATTATTATTATTATTATTATTATTATTATTATATAAGACTAGGTAAGTGCATTCTATATTTATGAGTTTCACAATCAGATAATTAGACTATTTCTGTTTTTATGATCTCAATAATTCAATTATTATCCCAAAGTTGTTAGCTTAATCATACACTGCATGGTACGTTATCTACCATCTAGGCATACACTGCATGGTATGTTATCTACCATCTAGGGCCTGTTCCGTCTTTCGGACGTCGACCCTTTACATAAAATAATATTTGCTCAATATAATTGGTGATAGCTATGTGAACAGTTTAATTTATCATTATTATTAATAATGAAAACAGTCAGATTGTTTTGTTTTTTTTAAGAAATTGAAGTATTTTTTGTTTGTTTTTCGTTCCATAAATTAGTTACTGAGACAATCTACCAAATAGGGATATACATGTATTTCATGTGAAACTGTACGTTAGACAGTGACAAGTAAATAATAATAATAATAATATAATAATAATAATAATAATAATATAAGGCCATAGTTATGTTTATTACATTCCTCCGGCAGTCTGTTGAAAATTATTATCATAAATGGTGACGGAAAAGATACTTAACTAGGTCATTATACATATTCTTATTCAACTACCATGTTTCTCCGACATCACACGTATCATTTGTATTTTAGTCCTGTCATTCGTTCATTCATTTGACATTTCAATCTTGCGTGACGTCCATAGTAACCTTAGAATCTGCTAACGTAGCCAGTTAACGTAGGGTTTATCTAAAGTGTGTTGCTTGTAATATAACACCAATTATTCGTATATAATGGATACAATGCACATGTACTATAGTGACACCCGGCGACTGGTATAGAAGAAGCCATTAGGGCGTCTCGCAATATATACAAATATGCAGATCCAACTTAGTTCATCATGCCTTAAAAGCAACATTCTTACGGACATGATCCGAGACGCAATACACTAGGGAGAAGTCATTGATTTCCATAATATTATATTCATTGCAGGGCCGAAAATAACCATTTGAACGTTTATTACTATAACAATTATATACCATATAGTTATATACTATAAGAGCTATCTTGCAGCAGTTAAATTTGTATACAAATTAATGGTCCCTCTGTCTCTGATAACGAAAATAACAGTTTTGAAACACAGAATTCCATTTGTCAGTAGGAGTATCTGATATCGCCCCCTGCTACATTCTCCCCCTCCATATGATGACTCGAGTCACTAATTCAGTCACTTTTAAATCACTGAGGAGCTATGGAGAAGAGCGACCAGGAACAACTCGAATATACGTTGGGCGTTATTTTGTCACAGGACCTGCCGATCCTGGGATTCGAACCCGAGTTGCTGGATTGTGAGTCCAACGCTCTTCTGAATGAGCCAAAGGGGGTAAACCCTCTGGCCGAGACCAGTAGGAGCATCTTATATCACACCCTGCTAAAGGAGTTGGTGTTTGCTGCTATAATCTTAGATTGTTTAGTGCTGAGAACTCATGATGATAGCGTGTGTTTAGTGCTGAGAACTCATGATGATAGCGTGTGTTTAGTGCTGAGAAATCATGATGATAGCGTGTGAACATACCATATCGTCACTTTACCTTCTTGCATGCTATAATACAGTATTATGTATAGCTCTATGTGCGTGAATGAGTCTATTGATGTTGATAGATAAGAAGTTGGCAACGATTGGTTTATAATGTCGTGACACGAGCAACAATAGACTGTGTATAAACATAATCAGTTGTGGCGCCCGGCCTTGGTGACCTACTTTTCTCAAATCCATGATGGCCGCCGAGTATACAAATAATCATATAAAAAAATTCGTCACACGATGGAATAAAGCATGAAACTTTGCAAACGTACTGGGAATGATGTATATAAACATTATCAATGGCGGTGCCCAGCATTGGTGACCTACCCTTCTAAAAATCCAAGATGGCCGCCAAATATACAAATGTTCATATATCTATACTTCTCTCGTCTCTTTGGAATAGAATTGTACCAGAAATATCATGCTTCCATTTTAGAACAATGTGAGTTTTCATAATTGGAATGTTAATCTGAAAAGTCACATCCGAGTCATAGCAACTTTCACAGTTTCCTCTTCAGTGGCACTCGAGCCGGACATTTTTGCATAATAGATATGTGCACTTTCGAGAGCCTAGAGACCCAGCTTTGAGACCACGCTTGATTGTTCTTTAGGTTGTCATGTTATGGTTGTTATCAGAATACAGGCTTGGTAGATGCTTCGAGTTGTGTGCAGGATAAGGGATTCCTATGTTGTATCATCTTCAATAACTATCGTGATCAGATTATGCTTACCATGTTCTGATCCTCAATGTTGGCATCATAGAGTTCGGCATCATGTACACTAGTGCTTTAATATTCCTTGAAACTGAGCATTCTTCACAGTCGGACAGGTGTCAGTAAAAGAATCGACATGATCATGACAAGCTCGAAGTTTTGCTCAAATTAATGGCTTCCTTTTAACATGGAACCAACTTTCAATATGAACCAGGATTGATTTAGTTGCCAGAGAAGCACACTACTATGCCTCTTGTCGGAAGGACTACACACGTGCTGTGGATCGTATCTTCAACAAAGACACTAAAGTCACCGAGGAACAAAATGCCCACAAAGCAGCCTTTGAGTACATAACATCAGGGATGTTGCTGTCCAGCTACAGTGGCATGGATACGAGCCTTCTTCCTCCCTGCAGAGATTCCTTATGGACCAGAGAGGGCAAACTATCAAGCACTGATCTGGTATCTCGTCATGCACTCCCGTATATCCTTGGACCAAGTGGACATGGCTGGCAGATCACTATCAAGTGTACAGAGAATGACCTCATGCCGCAGGAGCTAGTTGATGTATTGGTGAAGAGCCTGAACAGAGTGATCCACAGGAGGAAGAAGAAATCCCAGACATTGTCAACTTAACGGACATAATATTTGATTCTGATAATTAGAGGGGTGCGTTTTGACTGATTATCAAATGTATTTCATTTTACATTTGGAAGAAAATGGAAATATCTACACTTGGTCATGTTCAGTCTTGAAAACCTATTAACGTTGTATGCACTGGCAAGTGAGATGTGTATTCCCCACCTTATTAGTGGACTGTGTAATACCAGTACCCTACTAATAAAATTACCATAAATTATGATATTTATTGAAGATTGAAATTATCTGACTGTGTCTACAATACTGATTAGTGATAGGAAGTAAGAAAGTAAATAAATCCTACTTCTCAAGATAAACTAGTTATAAAGAAAATATTCAATCACATAATCAAATCCATTCAATCAAATATCTAGATCTATATGATGGAGAAAACAAAACGACAACGTGCACAGTTCACTGTTCAATGGTCACGCCCCTATTCAGTAGATATGACGTCACGACCTCGCCGTGTTGGAGTGCTTTATGAATATTCAGTAGATGCGACGTCATATTCATTGTGACGTTAAATTCATTGTTTGACCCTCACCTAAACAAGAATAACGGTGTAAGATGACACTACATTTTCATCAAGATCCATAGTTATATAGTGGATCTTATTTTGTACCAAATACAGTACTATCTATACTGTGTTAGTAACTCAATTAATATTTTGAACATTACCATCATTATTTATGTTTTCATTCGTCAAAAGATTCATATTTCAGATATCATTTATTTTCCCATCAAATTTCTTACTGTACGCGAGTAATATCATTATTATACATTCAAGGTAGAAAAATCAGTCCTACTCGTTGGTCTTTTTTAAATCGTGTCGTCTTTGTTTCAGATACGGTGCTGTATTCATCATGTGCAAGGTGCCCGCCAATAAACGCCCATATGCTGTATCCATTGTGTACGCGTCTTGTCAAACGCCTACCAACTACCTTCTCGTCTTGGATTCCACGCAGCAGCAGAAGAAGCAGGAGTTCACGGTGTGTGTAACAGCTTTCAACTTTAAGTACAGCCGAGCATACGAGCTGGTGGAGATGATAGAGTTCAATAAAATGTTAGGCGCTGGAATGTTCACATTTTATAACCACAGCACAGGTCGAAACGTGGATGCCGTGTTACAGCATTACATCGCAGAGGGCTCGGTGGAGGTGGTGCAGTGGCACCTTCCTATGAGAGTGGACACGTGGCCTCCGGCAGGTTTTCCTGACGTGCACTACTTCGCCCAGCTCGCCTCCCTCAACGACTGTCTCTACAGGAACCTGCACCGCTCAAAGTATCTAGTGTACACAGACATGGACGAGTTCGTTGTGCCGAAAAGCAGTGCGAACTGGACGAGTTTGATACAGAAAAGGACTGCAAAGAATACAAATATTGGTGCTTTCATCATTCAGTGTAGCTTCTTCCGCAAGGACTGGCCTGCTTACACGAAAGACTTTACAGGGCGAGAGTCCGCAGAGAAGCACAAATCTATTCTGCTATTGAACGTCCTTAGAGAGGTCAAGATTTTCAATTACTTCCAGAGGTCCAAGTACATCGTGGTGCCTTTGCGCGTGGAGACCGTAGGCATACACAACATCTGGCGCCTCCGGCCGAGCTTCACCACGGACCGAGTCTCCAGCAGTGACGCACTGCTGCATCACTATCGGGACTGGGAGCAGCCCAATGACGCGCAGAGTCGGGTGGAGGATCTCGACATCCATCGTAGATTCCGAGACCAGCTCCTCCGGAGGCTCCAGAGCACCTGGGAGAGTCTGCCCGGGGTCATCATGAACGTTCCCATCTCCAACTACAGCACTCCTGTTTAATACTGCTACAGATTATGGATTCAGCAGTGCTGTCATGTTTGTCTTGCCCTGGACGTATTTAACATTATATACAAGCACTGCTGTTCAGGGCATCTCCGGTTGCCTCCAGCATGTTGAGGGTTAATATCAATTCAAATATCCGGCCCCGAGATTGCGAAACGTTTTTTGAGTACTGTTCCGGTTCAAATTTTGTGTGGGGATTTGTGAACACCTTTGATTTGAGCATGAAATCGTACTCAGAAGAACGTGTCGGAATGTCGGGGCCCGGACATACCCTGCAGGAACGGCGTATTCGCCTCCAAGGTAACCTTAACTCCATCAAGTGTAGCTCATGGTATACTCTACCACTCTGCTATAGAATACACCGGTGTGGAGCAGCATTCCTTGTGTTACGATGGCATAGCGCTGACATTTGCCGTGGACTACACCATAACTAAGACAGGGGCGTAGCTACCTTTACGTAGACGAATCCGCATATATTTTCTAGCTAGTCAGTCTAGAGACTCGGGCGCTTCGCATCCACATTTAAATATCATCAGCTACGTATACACCCTGTAATACTGGAGTTGCGGTTGCCTTAAGAGTTACGCTTTTTTTTTTGTACAGAAGAGCCCTGGCCTGTTTCAGGATATGGTCGTACCGTAGTCTGGGCGTAGATAAGAGTTTTACGTCATCTCAAGATATTACCCTGACAGCGATTTACGACCATTTCATAAAACGCTGACCTGGGTACTGTTTTTCCTTAAAGCAGTCGTAGCGCTACGAGAGTCATTATGGGGGCTGCGTCTGTCGTACCTCTGCGATTGCTCTGTGGAAGATCCTGTTACACAGAAATAATGGTAACGCTATGAAAGTCGTAACTCTCTATTATATATGCGTGCTAGATGACTCTCGTAGTGCTATTCGTCACGTATGGGTGAGAGATTCCCGCTGTGACGTAAAACAATAATTCACTCACTCACTCGTAGTGCTACGATCATTTCTGTATAACATGACTCACGCAGTGGGGTTGTTCTACAAACTTACCGTGGACATAGTCTACGAACTGCAGCAACCGTGAGTGATCCACACATTGTAACAGTTCCCATATCATCACGCCAATTATTATTGTATTACGACGGCATGGGAATGAATGCTCAGGTTATTTCATCAATTACAAATTCGTTACAACATGCAACGCTGTTAATATTGTACGTATTCGTGTCTGTAGTGCCAAAGATGTACAAGTATTTTTGTTGTATAGATATTCTAGCAACATGTTACCTTGACTTCCACTTCGAAATTTTTAAATGTTGGCGTATATTTCTATTTTATTAAAACGTCAATAGTTTCATATGTTTTGTATTCACATCCATCTGCAAAGTTTGATAAAGATTGTATTTTCGTTGTTGTCGCTAATCTAATCTAATCAAATTAGAACGAAACGTTGATGGACAGCTCCGCCGAAACATTATTAAGCTGTTATCAAAATCAATTTTAAATCCCACCTAATATTTACAATTCATTTATCCGCAGACAATTGCTAATGCTATTTTCATTAAGGAAAACCCTATTTTGATGCGTTCCCAGTGACAATCTAGACACCATGTAGACATGCGAATCACGAAACAGTCTTATCAGTAGTCCAAGCGGTACGAAACGGCGTAACTAAAGTAGCCTTTAATTTGGGATTTAGAACCGCTTTCACGATTCTTTCACTTATTTCAAGCCTTTATTCAACCTCTGCAATGTGACTAAGGTTGGAGTTCCGGTTACCTGAGACATATTAGAGTTACGCCGTTTTGTATAGGGGAGATGGTTATCAAATGTCATTGATTCAACATCTATTTCAATTAATTACCAGGATGTATTGAGGTTTATTTTTCTGTTGCTTCCCGTCTTATCAAAACATAAGCCTGTTCTCTAAACTGCCTTATTCGTAAAATAATTAAACACCGTTTCATTGTAATTTCTTATCACTCGTTCATAACTAAAAACAAGGCCCCACTATTGAGTACCTGTCCGTGTACCACTTAACAGACATATGATATATAGAGAATACCAAGACCCAAGTGTCTTGGAATATCAATTATATCAACACGAGTCGTGAAAGTTACTAAATCCGAGGCATAGCCGATGATTTCATAACTTTCATCGACGAGTGTTGATATATTTGATATTCCAAGACACGAGGGTGAGATTCTATTTATCACCAAATATC
>JAUTBT010085506.1:0-11568 GCA_032361225.1 Lepetodrilus schrolli | reverse complement strand
CGGATGTTGCGGGTTTCCTCCTGCCCTAAACTGACAAGTCGTGATATAAATGAAAGAATCTTGAAAGCGACTTTAAAAAACCCAATCCAAATCCAATCCGTTCAAACCACAATTTAATTCTCCAAGGCGACTGTGTTAACATATTTAACATAACTATTGAACCAGTGAGTCAAATACCAGTAGACATACCTTATTGTAAAGTTCACTTTCCCAATACAATAGAAATCAAGCAAAACAAACAAGTTAATCACTTAAAACTTAGCAGACAGGAATCTGACGTCACTATAAATCTGCACCGAATCTGTCTCAGTTAAATTGAACCAAGCAGTCATTCGACTCGAAGCCTTACAAATTAAGGAATTAGCACTCTTGGGAATAAAACTGGATTTAGTTGAAGTACTAGATGTTGTGCCTGTCAAATAAAATGGCATTACCATTTGTAACCAATTACTGGCCAGTAAATCACATATATTCTCAAATGACTTGGGTATGATGCATTTTCGTGACGACAAATTCCAACATATCAATTGTTTATAACTTATAGTTCTCCATCTGCTAACGTTTCCAACAAATCACGTGCTTCATTTCTCATGTCTACACAGGATGGCTATTTAGGCCTATATGACCACTGTGAACATTTCAGTGCTGGCGTTCAGTTAAAACGGGAGCAAGAACACAACCCTGTCTTATTCACATGACAGAGGGTCTTCTTTAAGTTTGGATGACCACAAGGCATAGTTCCCGGGTCATCATCGTGATCGTAATTTTGAACTCGTCCCGTGACTGAACTCAATTTGATACCCCGGGCCATTTTCTAAATGCTGCCACAAAATCTAGGTGCGTATATGTAGTGTATCTGTGTATATCTACAATGTATTTAATTATGTTCAGTACATGTACATTTATTTGTATATATGTCTTTATGGATGTAAACCTATTGGTGTCATTTTACATGACGGCCTAGCCGCTTAAATCTCCTCCGAAACGTTGACAATAATTAATATTTAACTTAATTCCATAAGAGTCCTATTATGTATGGTATGCTCAGTACGGTTTTTTAAAATTATATACCGGTACACGAGTCAAATAAGTTCAGAATTATACAACCAATGTAACGTATCATAAATGTAAATCAAGAATGTGGTATTAAGAATGTGTTGGGATTAAACATAATCACTGTTTAAAGCGCATCTCCGGTTTACATCAGCGATAATAGGGTTAACAGTTTATACACTAACGTGGTTTGAGCTGTTTACGTTCTTCTCTTTACAACACTGTTGATATTACGAAATAAGACCACATGTCGATATGGGATGTCGTAAGCATATAGCAAGTGATGATATTCATTATTGAATGTAATCACGAGGGCCTCCGTTGTATTGCTATCATTGTTGTACTGTATTGCTATCACAAGCTGGAATAAATTTAATTTTATATTTGTATATGTAAAATACATCCATTACATCATTATGAGATTAAATATGTTTAGGAGTTAAGCAACAGCATGTTTTACATATCAGACAGGGTTATACATTGTGTCCATCGTATAAACGATAAATTATTGTCAAACTGATAATATATATTCTCTCCGTGTATTGTATATGACAGGTTTACAAGGGAACAGGTAGCCTTTGTGATCGATTGGTCTGGTCACCTGGTCACCTGGTCACTGTTATGAAGTGATGAGGTCCAGCCTCGGGTTATACTCCACTGTAGTTCACTGTGCTCCCCAATCAGTTGCATCTTTTCACTGTTTCTTTTAAAGTCTGCAATGTGATAAACAAGCAACACAGCCCCTTGGTTTTAGCTGCGCTGGCACGGACACGTCTTTATATAGGGCCGAAGTAAACATATTGTATCCACGTCATGACCTCGGCTTTTAAGCGCCGTTACACTACTATAAGTCCTATAGACTAGTGTCAGTCTCGTCCCTGAGAAGTAATCAGATCCTCCAGGCTAAATTGTGGCGTTGATACTTCCTCGGCAGTTTACATACTATCTGCCAGTGTGAACGGCGCTCTTCAATACTTGGCAGGGTTGACATGCAATTTAATTATGGTTCGCCTATAATTTATGCCCAGTAGCAAGACAAAGGTATAGAAGGAAATATGGACGCTCAGTGTCTACTCTGGGACGCCGATACTGTGGACGAGGACGGAGAGGACAGAAGCGAGAACTCGGTAAGCTAATAGCTGTTATCGTATCATACCTCCATGTATTGTTACGTATAGTATATTATTTGATACTTGTATTAATTAATGTCAATTACACGTATTCCCTGTCGAATCACTTGAAATATTGAAGTGTAATTTTGAGTGTGTGTTATTTTTAGAGAGAGAGAGAGAGAGAGAGAGAGAGAGAGTATTCTTAGGGACAGACTACGCTAATCAATTACAAATATACCTGGGGACATTCACTAGCTATATACGTCTGCACGTGCGTCCTGTGTTGTCATGGTAAACTGTCATTAATTTCTGACACCTCGTACTTAATTCTATTATTTTTTTAATAGAGAGAGAGAGATAGAGAGAGAGAGAGAGAGAGAGAGTCAGATATAGAGAAGCAGAGAGGGATAGTGAGACAGAAAGAGAATGAACGAGAGAGAAAGAAAGAGACAGAGAGAAGGAGGAGAGAAAGAGAAAGATTATATATATGTGTGTGTGGGTGTGTGTGTTTGTGTGTGTGTGTGTGTGTGTGTGTGTGTGTGTGTGAGAGAGAGAGAGACGAATACGGTATAAAGTCATAATATAAAATTCAAAGGTTTGAAATATAGAAGTACACAGCCAAATTATCGGGTCATGTCGAGTGCAGTTATAAGGCATATATACTACTATCAAAACAGACAGAAACATATTAGTGCTTAAACTAAACATATTAGTGCTTAAACTAAACATATTAGTGCTTAAACTAAACGGACAATGGGATTGGCTATTTACATCGCTTTATAATTAACCATGTACATTTAGACATATTAGTAAATCTCACAAGTATTTGACATTGAGATCCAGAATACGATATGTGTCACCTTCTATTCAGTTGATTGTAACTGTACACGCTCTTTGTCAAAGCCCTATAACGTCACCCTATAACTTCACCCTATAACTTCACCCTATAACGTCACCCTATAACTTCACCCTATAACCACCCTATAACGTCACCCCATAACGTCACCCTATAACTTCACCCTATAACGTCACCCTATAACTTCACAATATACGTACACCTGTCTCATTAACGCTGATTAATATACACATGTTATGCAATATACAGTGAAGCTGTGGTTAGGCTTGCTTAAGCTTACAGCACTCTGATGTTCTAGCTGGTCATGTTGTAGCATTATCTCTTATAGGGCTGATAACGTATCTTCATTTGATATGTTACGCATAAAACACATTACGTCATTTTCAACGTTGTTATTATATTCTAATTTGTAACGTGCATAAATATAAAACATGTTGGTGCATGCTCAGAGATAATATTCATCCTATATAACATAAATAATACTATGTTCATTTCAAAATTTGTTAATATTATTTTGTTGTTCCTACATTTGTGATTTGCAATGCAAAACGGCGTAAAGCTGCGCTCGCACCGAGTCCGATAATAATACCGCCAACAAGAAAAACTTTCCGAATTTCGCGTCGCCGTTTAGCGGTCACACCAACAAGATTTCGTTATCATTATCGTTGCAGTCACACCGGGTACTACATTGTACAACATCTACATCGTTATCGTAACGGCGCCTATTATATCCTAAGGTAAACTGTGGTCATGTTCCCGAAGCTATCGACATATACGTAACGACATCGTGACGACAACGATAGTTTTGGGAACATGGCCCCTGAACTCCAAACCCTACCAATGGTGTGGTCTCGGCTATAGTTGGAGTTACCGTTGGTTACCGATTTACACTGTTTTGTACAGCTCTGCGCATCGCGTTACATACTGTATAATTCTGGTATTCGTCTTATGCAATGTGATAACTTCCTCCTTCCGATTTCAGTTTCTTCTGGAAATAAAAAACCCCAAAACAATTGATAATGCTGCTAGCTTTATAACGTTAGCACGCTGTTATAGCGGATAGTTTGTGGTTACCTTGTAACAGGGAAGTTATTTATGGTCATTTCCGTGTATTGGACATGTTCTGAGTAGAACTTGTTTGTCATCAAACAGTGTGATAAATACTAAGCTATTGGGTAATTAGAGAATAACACACGAGATACGAGTGATTACGGAAAATATGTCCCGAGTGAAATTCACAGTTCCGAGCTTCGTTCAGGGTCATCAGAGATGCGATTTAATTCAGAGATATTTATGGTGCGAACCGCACCCACGGAGAGCAGGCTGGGATACCATTAGGATAACTACAGAGCTTGAAAAATAAAATAGATATGCACATTTAAAATATCAGTCGAGTGTTGAGGGAGCATCAAGTGTCCTCTCTTGTTATAATATTAGATTGCTAAGCGAGGTTGACCTAGACTGATAGCATGTCTCCTTTATATATATTAATTTATTTTAAATTAAATTGTATTTTATTTAAATTTTAAATAAACGACCATTATTAGATCTATATAGATATAATATAATATTTATTTTTTAGTATTCTATCACCGAACCCCTATGGTACCAACAAGATGTAAAATCGCATGTCGTCATAATATTTGTTGTATTCGTCGTCGATATATATTATAACAGTGTTAGAACAACACATTTATTAAATTAGTCACAAACATGTAGACTAATGTGGGTGCAAATATAGTGTATCTGAGTTATCTCCCTTTGGTCATAGTTACACTACAATTTAAACGACTTGATGAACACTATTATCACAAAAACTAAAACAAGTTTGAATTCATCATTCCTTGATGATTTTAATGTCGTATTTCTCTTGAATCCAAGGGAATATGTATTTGTGAATAATCATGAAACGTGCGTCAAGCTGTCTATCCTTTGTACTCATGTATATCATGGGTCTAACTGATGGCAAACGAACTGCAATAAAGTTATCAGCTGGTCATTTGCATGTCATGGTTGATAATGTAAACAATAAACTACTAAACTCGCTTCCGCATGATACCAATTTTTTTTATGAAACTCGTGAATAGTTTTGGTGTCCGACTCGCTTTTGTTTTTGCTCGTTAGATAACAAAACCATTCACGCATTTCATAAAAATGATATCACACGAAAGCTCGTTTAGGCATAGTATTCTCTATTTTCAGGCCCCGAAATTACGAAACATTTTTTCATGCTTAAACTCAACTTTTATATTGACATTTATGAACAAACCTTGAGCTGAGCATCAGTTCGTACTCAAAAACAGCTTACTAATCTCTTGGCCAGGTATGCATATGGTCCCTGCAAGCACACAATGTTATATAAAGTTATTACAACGTTGTAATATAACGTTGTGTGTTTGCCCGGGTAAAGCCATATGCGTGACTTGAGGGGGTGACTTGACTTCCCATACTAAAAAGCATAGAAAGGAAAGCACATATTGGTATTTAGGTATAAACGACATGCCATATGAATCGACGCTTCGCGATAGTTTTAATTCACGTAGACCTACCCTCATATCAAGATATATTGGAACTCAAACAGCAGTTAAATAACCGGTTGTCTCCCTTGACTATGCTGAGTCGCTCTTCCATAGGAAAATCACGCTATATTGACACGTTTTCGTAAATATCTTGAAATTGAAGTTACTAAATCCCCATTAAAGTAGATTTGAATAGAATAGCATATAGCAAAGATCTGAATCATGTTTTCATGATTATTCTCTAAAGATTACAACCGTCTTTTTAACGTCAAAGTTTGCCTGTCAGCATAAAATTAACACTACAGTGATACGATCCCTGACCACGGGCGGCGGCAAAATGGTAACTTCACCGACTTATACTCAACCAATCACCCAGTACAACCGACAAGCACATGATTATACCTTCATCTTTCTACTAATCGCATCTATCCAGTAATTTGTTACAATTAGGGACCGTCATTTTAACGCTAAAGGTAATATTCTACAACCGGTGTTGATGCAAAAGTGAGTCCCCACGCATTTTTCCAGAATTTAACAAATTATACACGAAGTACTAGTTGGCAACCTGCTCATTTATACATGCACACCATTGTACATGCATGTTAAATTGAACTAAATTGAGATGTTAATTATAAGTGTTATTTAGACATTTTCTAAGAATACTTGATGCATACGAACTCGCCATCGAGGCGTAATTTGTATATGCGTGTATTTCGCCTATCACCAACCTGTACAGCCACTCCACACATGGCTGGCATAAAGGGACAGAACTCTGTCCAAGGCCCACTGGCATAGTTTGAATAAATCTTGATATGATTCTACAGAGATATCGTTTTTCTAAGCTCTCATTATTCATTATGAGACCATAGCGTTCTCGTAAGTGCCCTATCGCACGTGTACAAGAGATCGCTGCGAGAGCGCTGTAGTCTCTTAGTGGATACGAGAGCTTCTAGAAACGATACCCTGGATGTCTTTGTATTCGATAGATGTTAAAACTTTGAGATAGTTCCTGTGGCAATGTGTCTAATTAGTCTACTAATAGCTCGATAAGTAAGTATACTGTATACTCGTCACGTTATGAACACTGCGACATGCTATTTCTGGAGGTGGTAGCAGGTGTAAATTTTAATGATCCTCTGTGCTCTTCTATATTGCCCATTACACGCTAATTATACAGAATACGCTAATCAATTACAAATATACCTGAGGACATTTACTAGCTACATACGTCTGCACGTGCGTCCTGTGTTGCCATGGTAAATTGTCATTAATTTGTCACACCTTGTACTTAATTGTATTTTTTTTTTAAAGAGAGAGAGAGAGAGAGAGAGAGAGAGAGAGAGAGAGAGAGAGAGAGAGAATATCGATCAACATATAGTATGCAAACAAGTATATTTTAGGACACACTTTTACTGTTATATCTCAAATGTGAAGTATTCGTCTCGTGAAAATTCCCAGACCGCTTTGGCAAAATATAAATTCAGTATTAAATTATTGAGACCTAATAGCATGTTAACATAAAATATTCTATATCAGAATAACTGCTATAACCTCTCATTGCAAGAATACAAGTTGTAAGAAAACAACTGGTCAAAATTGACTGGTCACTATTAAATAACTATCGAAATTGGAGACATTTAATGATAATCTTGCATAATGTTGCATAATGAAACTATTATATAATAGTACGGCAATATTATGCAATATATTGATAAATTTATAATTGTAATTCTGGACTTTCTTGACGTACAAACTTTTCGTTACTGTAAAAGCAACTAATATGTCTATCAAGCTCAATGACGCCTTTATAAATTATATATATGATCGCATATTGTACTTTTTAAAAAAAAGAAACATGACTCAGCCTATCATGGCGGTATTGAAATAAATAAAACGTCTCTAATGGTTATTTGATTGCGTATTCCCTAGGGGACAGACATTTTGCAAGTAATATTGATATCGTATGTGTATTTAATTATTAAAGACACATTACCGGGCTCTGGGTGTGTTTTGCACTATTAAACCTCACCCTACTGCATTAGGCAAAGGTACTGTTCTTTGGAGCATTTCCGGTTGCCTTCAGATTGACCTAGGAACGAGAGTGTCTGGATAAACGAGGGTCACATGTAAACAGCCTATGTAGTATTCTCTGTTTGCTTACATGCTGTCATTTATTTATCATATATTCTTTTAGGAAATCTACGTCGGTTGGTTCCATGAAACAATATCCTTAGATAAATGTACTTTTCGCAACAACAACAAAAACAACAACTAAAATCGGTCAGAATTCTTCCATGAAGCCTGTAACTGTATTACAATTACAAATATGTTTAATAATCCAATTATTGGTTTAACCAGAAACGTTTACAATTATAAATTAAGTTATATACATTCTTCTTTCAAAACAGATCGTAAACACATGGTAAATATTAGAGTTATATAGATATTATTGCACGTCCCTTTATGAACAATAGTGATTTGCACTTTCCTTGAACAAAATCTGTAATGTTTTGTCTTTCAGGATGTTTTCTTTACCCAGTAAACAAAACATATTAGCTGTCAACGGCTATTTATTTACCTTCGTTTGTTGTAGTTGAACAGTAGACAATGTGTGATGACCATGTTTTGAATATTTCAATTGAAGACGTAATTGTAATGGATACAATCGGCTGTTGCATTATTTCCTTACTAAACGAAGAGCTGCAACGGTGCACTACGGCGAGGTGCCAGACGTTTCGTCCCCTGTACGTTTCACCCCAAATCATTCCGCCCCCAGTACGTCCCCACATGATTCATAACAAAATATTCATTCAAAATGAGAAGCACATATACTCAACAAAATAAAATTAGATCCAGTGGATATTTTGTGGAAATTTACTACCAAATTTCTGAAACCGGCTTGAAGAATATTGTGCCGTTCTTCTTAAATAGTACTTGGAGCCTGTATTAAAATAATATTATAGAGCAAAATGTATATGTCCAAAAAGAGTACTTGCCCTTAATAAAGTATCTTCGGTGTATAATATTAATATGTGCTTGTTACTACAGTACCTATGCTGTGACTATTGTCGAAAACATGGAACATCCACGGAAAGAAAACTTAGCACCCGCCACCCATGGAAAATTACGTGTCTGCTCCTACGGGATCTTTGCCAGAACAGAGGTTTGTGTGTATGGAAACTAAAATAGCATGTCCTGGAAATACAGTTTTTCAGGAACGAAATATTTTACCTTTGACTTAATACAACAATATATTATGTTTCTGATTTAACTTTTAGATCAGAATATTTAGCTTCACCAATTATGGCCAATGTAATTGTATTATATATTAGTTTCGGTAAAATCAGCGATTGTTAAATGTACGTTCAAATAGAAGGCACCCATTAAACCAATTGTCTAGTGATTTAACAAAACCGATTATTATACACTCTTAGCAAATTGGTGAACTCTGTAATGAAAATACACATATACATTTATTTTCAGTATTACGGGAATGTGCAAGATTGTTTTGCATATGTATTGCTGTGGGTATGCTTGTCATAGGTATGTTGATGCGATTCTATGTCATTAAAAACAATATCACCGATATCCTCCTGTTATATCTTCAAAATATGTTTACGTAACTGCAAAAATATTATATATATCTTAAAGTATTTCTTAGGAAATTTTTACTTTTATCAGAAAATGTTTCAAATGTTATTTTATGTATAACATGCTCTAAATAAAAAATATTTCATAAAAAAGGGGTGCGGAAGAAGGAGTTATGCCCCTTTGAACCAGCGATTCCTGTATTCCTCCTTGTGGACGGAAGTATCCTGGCTCTACATACGGGTATCTCAGCTCTCCAGATTTGTAAGGAGAAAAAGAAGTGTAACGACCCGGATGCAGAGTCATTGGATAACATGAGCATACTCTTGAAGATCCTAATACTATTCTTAGTCCTATGGAATTTAGCTGGTATGTATCACAATAGCGGCGTTAAAATATTCGTTGCCTGTGGAGAAAGTTAATAAATATCGTTTCCTTAAGCTCACTCACGCATATTTTGCCATTTGTAAATTCTGTCTAAATAATAGATAGAGGATCTCATATGAGTGGTCATATAATACTGATTAAACGTATTGGCAAAACTAATATTATGCAGAGGCACGGCCGAGCATAATATCGTTTTGGCCAACGAGTTTAATAAATTTAGTAATACGTGTATATGAACACGAATGTGAGATTCTATTTATCATACAACTAGAAACTATTGTAATATCGATTTTCAGTCACAAACAGTCTTGCGAACTGGGTTAAAGCAAGCGGAAAAAACATAGTTCCAAGTAAATGTGTAAATATTAATACATGTATTTGCATATTTAATTGAAGAAATCTTTTAACTTTATATTAGACAAATTAAGTCCAAAGACGTAGCGCTATAAGAGGTCCAAAGATACTTTGATATCTTGTATGAATACAATTATAAAAGATCCATTATGGTATTGCACTAGTGAACATATTTATATTTTTAGCATGTGTTTATTGCACTCCAAAACTCCTATGTTATGTGATAAATAACTATATAATATATATAGTATATAATTTGTATAGTAAGAAACGTTCAAGTGGTTAATTTACAGCCCGACAATGAATAAAACTTTTTTTGAAAGCAATGACTTCTCCCTAGTCTCTCCAGTAGAGACATGGTGCCTTCATGTCGTCCGTGAGAGGGTTGCTTTAATATGCTGCACACGTAATAATAAACAATTTATGGATGGACCAAAATAATCTCAATACCAATGTATTTCAATAGGCACGTGTACAATTCACATATTGCAATACAATTTTCTAGTTTTATGAGATTTCTCGGTTACCAAGCTAGGCCTGCGTTATATTAAACACATCTAAGAATATCTTGTATGAGATTTGCAAACATGAACTAACACTTCACAACAAATGTTACCAATTTTACACTAGATTTCTATATGCTATGTATGTACCCATCTACATTTTTTTTATGTCAAATTCTTAATGTTATATCAATTTTCTTTATCTAGATATTTATATATGTTAAAATCTATATGCTATTTCATCAAAACATCTAGAATTATATATCTAATTCTATATGATTGTCATTAAAAAAAAAATGGAAATCTAGATTTTTTTTATATTTTATAATATTTTATATGCTAAGCTGTAAAAACAATTCTCTAACTTTATGTCAATGTCTATATACAGTGTGTCGGTGAATTTAGCTAGGAGTTATTCCCCTTTCAGGCTCTGTGTGGATCTACAGCGCCGAGAAGATCGTTCAGTTTCATAACTCAGTCAGGACAAACTATTGCGACATCACCGCCTATTATCTGGCGTTCGGCCTCGTGACGTCAGCGTATATTGTCGTTGGGCTCGTCGTCGTTTTCATAATGACTACGGTAATGTCCGTGTACCTATACCGGGAATGTACAAGAATACCCGAGTGCCATAACGAGGCTCGTCGTCCCGAGTTGGTTGTACATATGTGACCAGGGAGCAAGTTTATTCATGTAAATATTACGTTGTACAATCGTGTTCATTACAATCATCGTTATTGTCGCCATCAACATTATTATCATCGTTATTGTTATCGCCATCGTCATCGTCATGCTCAACACTGCCACTACATTACTATCACCATGCGTCCACACTATTGGCGTCAGGTCCTGAGACCACGAAGCATTTGAATATGAATGCATACTCAATACTTGTAACTCAAATTTTGTATTATTGATCAAAAGCTTGAGTTGAGCACAAGTTTTTATCCCACAAATTGTTTCGTAAACCCGTGGCCTGATCTGTGGATTACAGCGAATAAACTAGATACAGAATTGTCATGCTTATAACGAAAATGTGCATGTGACATTATTTGTTTAATTGTTAATAAATAAGAAACTTCAAAACGCCGTCATATTCTATTTAAAGAGATACGGGTGGGATGGGTGTGTGTGTGTGTGTGTGGGGGGGGGGGGAGAGAGAGAGAGAGAGAGAGAGAGAGAGAGAGAGAGAGAGA
>JAUTBT010085505.1:0-11569 GCA_032361225.1 Lepetodrilus schrolli | reverse complement strand
ATGAATTGAAATTCACTGAAAATTTAATACATTTGACACATTGCCTGATTTTAGACATTGACTGTAACATATACATACATCATCAATAAGGGTATGATGAAACTATGTATGTATGCAAGGAAATATATGGTCACGTATACTGACTACCTAATGGTCTAAGGTCAGCAGTATAGCAATGATATGTTGATCCCTACGACTTGTTTATGTCATTTGATGAAAGCTTGCCATTCCTGTATAGAGGTTCGTCAACGTAGTATGGTATATTTACTATCAATTAACGTGAAATGATGTGTAGACGATCCTTTCCTATCTAAACATATATATCAAACGTAAACTGTGTCTGTTTGAAGTAGATCGGATCCGGTTCTGTGCCTGTATAGCCCAGGGCAGGATTAAAAGCTGGTAGGTCTAGTCCTACATGGCGTTTGTTGAGCATCGGGTACGTTATCGTCTGGAAATCTGTTCCATGGTAGCACTACGTCAATTCTAAGTAGTCTACACGTGGCTTCTATTCTCCTCAAGATAAATTTGGAAGATTAAAGGTGAGAACTATATTTCGATGCCAGTTGGTTTGGATCTGAGAAGAATATAGCAGGTGCACAACTGATTACCTGTCCAAATATCCAAACACTGATACTTTATGCAAATTGTATCGGATTCTCGTGAGAATTTCGACACACACACACACACACACACACACACACACACACACACCCACACACACACACACACACACACATACATACATACATACATACATACATACATACATACATACATACACACACATGTATGTATATATATATATATGTGTATATATTTGTATTATATTTTTTCTCTTTAACAGTTACAAAATATATATTATTATGCAGAGAGGATCTCATATGAGTGGTCATGTATTACAGAATTTATTAAACGAGTTGGCAAAACTGATATTATTCGAGGCTATGCCGAGCATTATATAATTTTTGCCAACGAGTTTAATAAACTCAGTAATATATGAATACGAATGTGAGATTCTATTTATCACATAACTATAGAAAATAAGGTAATATCGATTTCCAGTCACAAACACTATATAGGCAAATGTCTTGGGAACTGGGTTAAAGCACGCCGACAAAATATGTTTTCAAGTAAATGTGTAAATATTAATACATGTGTTTGCATATTTAATTGATGAAATATTAAAATTTTATATTCGACAAATTAAATCCCCAAACGAAGCTCTAAATAAGATCTAAAAAGACTTTAATATCGAGTATTATTGTACTAGTCAAAATATTTATATTTATAGCATGGGTTTATTGCACTCCCAAGCTCCAATGTTATGTGATAAGAATGCATACACCAGTAGAAATATAGATCTTATACGTGTATTTTCATATGAATCACGATTACATTTTCTATGAACTGAAATGTTGGTTATTTTGTATTTAGCTGAAGTGAATAAATCTTTGCTATTGTGTATCGAAGAGAAACGTGTCTGCAATTGTGAAATACTAAATGGTTATTTATTATGGTACTGATGTATTGGCACAGTCTTCGCCTACTTTGTTTGTCAGAACATACACATGTCTTAGTCATCTGTTCAATATCCTGTCCCAGCTGTTGGCAGGGTCAGTATTAGGTTTTCTACTTATGCTTAATCCACCTCATATTACTGTAAGATTATGCTGACTACACACCATTCACTCAGCTGGCTTGGGTACCCACCAGTGCCGAGGTGAGAATACTTTATATATATATATAGTATACTAGCTATACTGTAGTCATCTAACCAACAATTTCCAAATGTGCCTATTGATTATTATTTTTTACCTTTGCCTTTCCATTGTGGAAAGTCACGAACGACAAGAGATCTAAATGGAATATAGCTCACATTTATAAATATATGCAGGAAAGCAAACATGAAATGTGAACTTTATTGATCGTTGTACATGTACACTGTACATCATGTTTTCATTGTGCTCGTCTTGTCGTATATTGATCACCTAGAAGGTGTGAATTAGTATGGCGTTGTTGACGAAATAAAACCATATCATTGTGATTATCATGACTAGGCAGTATGATTGTCCATCAACCATCCTGAATACAATTAACGTGTTTACTTGTTTATATCTGCCATAATCACAACACATTATAGGAGGCCATACTGACCTCGGAGTTTATAGTGTAATATATTATCGACTATGTCTAGCTTAGAATAGGCACGCATGGAGTACGAATCTACAGTAATGCATGCTCTTCTTCCATAAATACTATACTAGGGATTATGACCTATGAATGTATTCAACTGAAGTATCTGTAGAGCAATTATATTTATTGTCATTCTATCATTGTGGATTTCACTGTGTAGAGAAGAGAATCATACAATCGTAATCTAATAATATACACGTATCACATTTCAAATCAATAGGATCTCGTTGATAACTAGTGAGACAAATGAAATAGGCAGCTGTGAATAGCCAAATCAAATGCTTGTGGTCGAGTAATCATTTTAAAGTAGTAGATTTACTGTCCACACTAGGAAATATACGAACATCAAAGTATTCTTGTATATCAATTAATAAATAAAGGGGAAAATATCATTGATTGCAGTCTTTAACATCGAGAGTTGTGCTAATGCACAATGTTTGCTGATCGTATTATTCATAACTAGAGATATGTAGATCTGCATGGGTTCGCTGCACAATAATACCACTGTGATGGCCGGTCAATGTTTCTGTCTATGGCACGCCCCCTTCAACAAATCGACAGTTAGATCCGCAGTCATCCACAGACGTGTCTACAGTCCTACCTGTGTACAATTCGACCTGTCTACAGTCCGACCTGCCACATGCACAACGTAATACAGATTATAATAAATATTGCATACGGGGCATTCTAAACGTAAACAAGTATTATATTCCCGTGAAAGCTTCCATGCTGGAATAGTAATGAAAAGTGCTGTAAACAGCTGTAAACATGCCATAATCGAAAGTGTTATTTGACCACTAGTTATATCGTACACTGATTTTATGAATTTTTGCTGGTGTTGAGAGAAAACAGGAAAGTCAGGATAACTGGTCTAGCATTGCTCCTATATGTCGCTATGTAGTGCACCTAGCTTCACTATATGCCTATGCTATAGGACTACCTGACGGTTGTTTATGCCCCCGGTGTCGGTGAATCATCCAATAGACACCCACCTACCCATTCTACCGTGTGTATTGAACAGTTCGTGTGGCTTTCAAACAATTGCAGTGGGGTATACGGAGTCTCCTGCCCAGGTATTAGTGTTGTCAGGTCTTCGCCAAGAACCATGAATACTGTGAGTACCCACATAATTTTATATACATACATTGCTTGAGAGTCGGTATATAGATCTGGATGCCCTTTCATGAAGCTGTAGTATCCACTACGATGGCATAGCACTGTCGTATCCACGTTCATGTCTATACTTATATAGCTATCAATGCCACGATGAGCAGTGCACTATTATTCAGCAATCACTCATTGACCATATAGCTTTCCATCCTAGACAACCCAGCAGGGCCTTCCTGTACTAAGCGGCGTAACTCTAGGTAACCTTCACTCTAACCTTAGCACTGGTGTAGCCTATGGCTAAGGTTGGAGATAGTCGATGGCTAAGGTTGGAGATAGTCTATGGCTAAGGTTGGAGATGGTCTATGGCTAATGTTGGAGATAGGCTATGGCTAAGTTTGGAGATAGTCTATGGCTAAGGTTGGAGATATTCTATGGATGAGGTTGGAGATAGTCTATGGCTAAGGTTGGAGGTGGTCTATGGCTAAGGTTGGAGATAGTCTATGGCTAATGTTGGAGATGGTCTATGGCTGAGGTTGGAGATAGTCAATGGCTGAGGTTGGAGACAGTCTATGGCTAATGTTGGATATAAGGCTATACATTAGAGTTATGCCGCTTCGTACCGGACTGCCTTGCTGGGCAATAGGTTGTGCGTATGAATATCGTATCTGCATTGTCTTAACGAGCTGTTTCATTCCTTGCTTGGTGCTCCGAGATCGTGTGTCGGCTGTTGCTAGTATTCGAGTATTTGCTGTGCATGAGGGTAGTGCCTCTGAGGTCATAATATCCCGGCTATATAACACAGGTTTATTGCTTGATTTGGTCGATGTCATTAACCATTTGGGTGCTAGATAAACGCGGTATGTAAATGTAGACATCGTGTGGTATACAAAAATAGCCATTAAGCCGTTTTGTTTTATGACTACATGTATACTATTAAACCTGTGTTATTGGCACTAATGAATGTCAAGGGTGGTATTAAATGACATTAATGACATTACAGATCAATTACTCCCAATAGAGAGAGAGAGAAAACTAATTATTGTTAACGTTCATGATAACTCTGTACACGTACAACTCTGTACACGTTAGTTTGTACAAGACATCACTGTCTAGAGATGGAGGTGGAGAGGTGCGTGGTGCGGTACCACGTAAGCCATGGCTATCTAGCCATAATGCAGGTGTAGGAGATTTCATTGGGAAGGTGGGTGCAAACTTGATAACACCCCTTGCTTTCAGACAGCTCTTGAGATAATGAGGTATTTCAAGATGATCTGGCATTAAACAGCGGAACTCAGTTGGTCTGCTAAACACTTTGCGTGGATTGTTTATCTCAATCGTATACTGTAACCCCTGCACCACGAACGGTAACAGTTGGGAGCTGGGGGAAACTGCATTTATCAAATAATATATAGACAGTAACTGTATGAGTAACACACGGAATGTTATGTCATTCTGATATATGGTGCCTGTGGAGTTTTGTGGGAGGTGTGTCAACGTATGCAGACGTTGGTTGGTTGGTTCCTTTAACCACCCGCGCGTAAAAACAGGTTTTATTCCCATTGTGCGGGTGCTACCATTGTTCCGAAGACGGATGCCGACCAGCACGTCACAACAGAAATTCACTCTCATAGATAATGTGGCCAAGTGCCCCAGGGATATCATATAGCAGAGTGGTATAGTAGAAATTCGACTACCTGTGAAATTAGACTACGGATTATCTTTCCAGAGTAAAATGAATGTTGTAAGTACGCTACAGTAACGTTCATATTCATGTCCACCGTACGTCATGACCATTGTTACTTATAGTGGAATAGCGTCACAATGGGTTACATTAAGACGATTGTTGATTTTGTGTCATAGGCCTAAATTACTAATGGGACTAGGAAGTTTCTGAAACCAACCGATCATCTTGCTGAATGCACGTGTACTCCATCACACAGGTAGTCTGATTCTGTTCTTTACTTTCAGGTACTGATTGGAGTTACTGCGCCGATTTGCTATGGCAACGCGGATTCCCATCACGAAAGATTCGTTTGGCTTTGAGAACCGTCAAGACGACATTTGGAAGAAAATGGAGGACGACATGGAAAGAAGGAGGAAGGAATGGGAGAACGAGATCGAGAAGATGTCCACTGACTTCTTCTCGTTGAGACCGGATCGCCCTGCAGGCAGGTTCGAACCCATTACTGATAGATTAGGTATTGCGGAGAGTTACGACGACGGCAAGAGCGTAATCGAAAAGAACGAAAGTGGACAACCCGTGTTTAAGGCCAGATTCAATGTCAAGGACTATAAACCGGAAGAAGTAAATGTAAAGATGGACGCCAACAAAATCATTGTCCAGGCAAAGCATGAGGAGAACAGTGGCGGTGCTTCAGTAAGTCGCGAGTACAGTCGCGAGGTGAACATTCCCAGGGAGATAGATCCCATGGCTCTGCAATGTACCATCTCTCAGGAGGGTGTCCTGACCGTGGAGGCTCCTCTCCCGACTCCCGACTACCTGAAGGACGGCCCGGGGTCGGCGGACAAACCCGGGATGTCCCAGACCCCACCCCCCGTGCCTGCTCCCGACTACATGAATGACAGACCAGGGTCGGCGGGAAAATACGGCATCAGTCAGTCCAACATCAGTCACTCCAACTCCCCGCATCATTCTGGGACTTCGTCTCCAGCTTCCTTCCAGCAACAGCGCGTGGCTACACCTCCCTCGTATAAACCTCAGCCTTTCAATGTGACATCTACACCCGTCACCCACGGCCAGCAGTTCCAGTCACCACCCTCGTCGGGACAGTTTCAATCAACTCCCTCGTCTGGACAGTACCAACAATCGACGTCTGGCAGTAATTTCTCAAACCTTGGTAACTCTGGTCAGTGTCAACCTCCGCCTTATCAAAGCCAGGGTCAGAGTTTCACCAAAGCACAGCCAGCATTCAATGAGACAAGCCTGAACTCCTCGTCCACACAACAGACAGCAGCGCCGACTACCGTGGTCGGGAAAACATTCAAAATTGAGACGGACATAGAAGACTTCAGCCCAGAGGACTTGACCGTGAAAACAGTGGAAAAGAAGATCATGATAACGGCACGAAAGGAGGAGAAACACGGCAATCGAACATCAACTCGAGAAATGACCAGGGAATTTCATATTCCAGAAAATGTAGATCCTTACACCGTGAAGGCGTACTTCACTGATTCTGGGAAACTCATCCTGGAGGCGCCATACAGACGGTCGGCCGCAGGGCCACAGACAAATGGCGGGCCACATTTTACGACCTCGGTAATGACCGGAAGATAGGCCGTTGTGCGCAATGTCTAAGGATGCATGTATTTTATGAACATGACATTCAACAACATTCTCGTTTCTGTGTGTGTGTGTTTATCGAACTCTGCTACAAACGCGGACGTGGGTATTCCAATGTACAGATCAGAAGGAAGTTTGTTTTGTCGACCAGTATACAGGTGCTGTCATGGCTGTTTGTTATGTACTTCCTATGCTGTTTCGTATTGATACGTGCAATCAAGACGTCACACGAGATGGCCTCTGCCTTTTGGGTGTATTGTGTTGTGGAATGTTTATAGTAGGCCTATACATTGGCTTGTGACGAATATTTGCATAGTGATGTTGCTGCTGGCCAACAAAGACAAATACCGGTAGTAAACTAATGTTGAACATTACCTACAGTATAAGGAGGTATTAATGATTCTACCAATTTATTTTAATGAAAGCATAAAACCGTTTTCGGAATTGATTTCATATTCCTCTACCTTTGAAAAAAATGATTTAATATGTTAAGAATTACATGGATTCATTTTTATTCATTCCATACACTATCTAGAAAATCACATCTTAGACAATGTACAGTGGTGATTAGTATTTATTTTATATATAATATTAAGTTTAATCTTACGTATAGCATAACAAGTTGTCGCAGGTTTATATCATAACTTCCGAAATTATGCTGTTAATTTATTAAGTGTTCACTTGAGTTCGCACTTTAGCCTCGTAACCGCTATTCGCATTAAATCGGGGTCCTATAATTTTTTAACCTACAGTATACCACTGGTATGCTTGGTATACTGCATGAGGTGTAATGTACCAAGTAGTGGTATTATATGATATTAAAGTTAGCATTTGCTTGCATGCAGTCAGTATAGCTGCTGGAGAGAAAAAAATGAAATTCAGAACTGTAAATATGTAAAGTGATGTATTTGTATATTTGTATATTGTATGTGTTTTCATACTTTATGTTTGATGTCAAGCTTAAATATATTTACGCAAGCAATAATATAGATGCTGATCAATTCATCTACTATACAATCATTAAGTTGAGAAAATGAAACCTAGAAACACGTATTTCAAATCCATGTTGGGATGTTTTATGTGTAAATTCTGTGATAGTGCGTGTGTAAAGATAGATAAATGTAGATTTCATTAAGCAATTGTACTCTTTGCACTACAAACTGTATTATTTTAATGTTATTATTAGCTTGACTTCCATTTTTGCATTGTCAATACTGTGTGATGAAATATTGTCAACGTCTTGTTAAAATGTTTACATGTGTACTAGTAACCTCCGTCTAATATATACATGAGAACGCATGCAACAGACAGTCGCCTTTAAGGTAGACACTATTTGTATGCTGCCGTCATCGACTGACATATATGCATGGTCACATTTTGCAGATAAAAAACGTAACCATAAATGTGCTATTTTCTTGTTTTGTAATCAACGACGGGGATGCTAAGGTAATATAACAAAGCATGCCACATGTTAAGTGTAAGACATGCTGTTTAAAATGGAAAGAAAAAGGCCACGAAACGTTTTTGACAAAGACATGCCTATGAAAGAATATTCTGCACATTCGATTAGCGATATATGTTTAACCCTCTCCCTGCTGGATTAGGTTGCCTTCAGCATGGAGGGGGTTAAAATACCATGTTTGCGATAGGGCGAAATGAAGTTTATGCAATAGTAATCTTGAGTACTTGCAGGCTGATTATAGAAGGATATTTTAAGACGCTTCAACAACACGCAATGGCATGTGTCTGTAAACTTACTGACATGTGTAACGTGACGCAATCAACGTGGCCAGACAGATGTAGGCAGGCGTTCATACAGTGAAACAAAGATAAAAGTGAGGAATGTGTTTCAGAGGACGGCTAGCACTCTAATGGCTTCACTACATTGAGGGAGATTGGTAGCTTAGTTAAAACATATTTTATACACGAAATGGATTGGTTATTACAGAGAGAGAGAATCAGACACACACATAATCAGACACACCGAGAATCAGACACACACAGACAGAGAGAAAGAAAGACACGCAGCTAGAGACACACCGGGACAGACTCGGAGAGAGAGAAATGGTAATAAACGTGTGTGAGAGAGCGAGAGATAAGGGTGATAAGGGTGAGAGTGAGAGGGTGATAAGGGTGAGAGAGAGTGGGTGAAGGGTGAGGGTGATAAGGGTGATAGATAGAGAGAGAGAGAGGGGGTTAGATAGAGAGAGAGAGAGGGTGATCGAGAGAGAGGGTGATAGATAGAGAGAGAAATAAAGAAGGAGGACGGGGTGTCAGTGGTAGGGGACAGGATTATGGGAGGTATATCCATGGTGTGCATGTACAGGAGACATGGTAGACAGGTTTATCCAGCTCACATACCAGACTAATCGATGTAAAGTTAGAATTTCCAACGTCAAGGGATAGACGATTATAAATTGTGTAGGGACAGTGATCCGTTTTAGTACAAGCGGTGGGTAGTGTCAATATCTGCAACAATTGGCGTTTTAAGAGAGATGCCAGATAAATCATATTTATAGATGCTATTTGTTATCCCACTGTCAGCTGTAGAGCCGATAAGGATTAAAGGAGTTATATAGACATCTGCGATAATTGGTATATTGAGAGATATGTAAAGATATATGATATTCCGATTAGTCAATTTATCAGCGGACACATACAACGTGGTTATCTGGTAGTATATCATAATGCTGGTCAAATGTGTATAAAACGCGGGTCAGTTCCTTGCCAGGCAGATTGCCATTCAATAAACAATCAGGAACTGACCCGGAGAATTCTTGTTTTAAGGTGTCGCACAAGAAAGATACCATACCAAAAGCCCGCTGCATCCAGTCAAAATACTAACTGGTATACTTCTGAATTACCAAACAGCGGAAACGAAACTATTATACATAGATGTAAAAAGAAGGAAGATATAACCCTGGCTGTTCCACCAGACTTGACTAGGTATTTTAAATACCAGTATATCAGTTAGCTTAGACTGTGGATGTGCATCCCTTATTAGCCAGCACATCGTGTTTCCTTCCAGCACGCCAAACAGAACGCTCGTTTGGAGTACAGGCTGGCAAAGGTACATATAGTTCATCAACGTCAGTTGACATAAACATACAACAGATAAAGCCAGTTCTGCTTTCTGGGTGTGCGTAATAAGATCATCCCAAACCTAGTAGTTATATCTGGAATAAAAACACAGCATATGGACGGGCTGACATTTTGAACACTGTCTAGTGTTATGCCAGGTATACATAACAACCATAGATTTGTATTTGCTGGCAGTGACGAGGCTTGGGCCTAATCAATCAAATAAATACTAAGAGGCAGAGCTGACATATACTCAACAACATTAATTAAGGGCTGGTAGGTATTTTATGGAGAAACTTTCTACCAAATTTAGGAATCTGGCGCCATTTTCTTCCAATGTTTCTGCAATTTCTTAACGAGTGTCTTGAGCCAATAGAAATTATTAGTTGCTAAAACAATATAACACTAAATGTTTATGTCTGAAAGATATACCGACCCTAAATTATGAGTATACATGTATAGTACTGGTATATCTACACTGTAACCAGGGCGGCCACCAATTAATATTTCTACTAGCATACCCTATACTAATGATGTCGCTAGGTTGGTGTTCGAGTTTATGCATGGTGAAATATTCCCGCAAAGATTTAAACAAATAAATAAATACACACATACATACATTGGGCACCAATCCCACGATGCTAATTATGATTTGATATTGGTCACAACACTATTCCAAGACAACGCTTGTAGTTGTTCAGAAAAAGTAATTATTGGTATTACTATCAATACTGGAAGTATAATGAATAGTAGTATACGCTTTATATGAGCCTATTTTCGGAGCCAAAGGTTCCAGGTTCAAATCCCTCCCCGGGGGCCCGACATCAATGTTCGCGAAAGTTACCTTTCTGATGCGATATTGATAGGATGCGATGTCTGTAGATAGTCGTGATATAAGTGAAAGAATCTTGAAAGCGACTTAACACCCCCCCCCTCCCCTTTTTCTCCAAATGGGCCTTTAAAAAGGCCAACCTTATTTTAACTATAATCATTTGAACCACGGCATTAAACAATTCCTGATATCGATGTTGTACCTGATTTGCCTGTAAAGGCTCATATTTCGGGTAATTAAAGATAACTAACAACTAGAGACGGGTGTTCTCCAAACAAAAACAAAAAGAGAATTCGCTGTATTGGTATATCAGATCTACCACTAACCTAATTACCTGGGCACTAACCACGTGCCTACATCTGTAATGTGATAATTTATCTAAACATCTTTCTTTCTCCACCTGACGCGAAAATACCGTGTTTCCACGCTTTCCATGTGTGCATTCCATGTTTCCCACCTGGTCACTGTTTTCTGATCCAGTTACAATCAGATCACAGTCTACAAAGGAATATGTTCAGATTCTGACAGTTACTTGAACTGTCTATCAATATCTATTCCAGTTCAATTTCACTATCATACTGAAAAATGTATTTATACTCAACAAAATTAATGAAGGGCCAGTAGTATTTTTGGACATCATAAATGTAGATGTATATTAGTTTAATTAATAACGAAGAATTTCCAAACCTCTACAGGCTCCAGGTACACTTCAAGAACTTGCAGAAACATTAGTCTGAGGAATGGCACCAGAATTTTGTTGAGTATATACAATTTGTATTCAAACTGATAATTTGTATGATATTCCTGCGATATTCCTGTTTCCATTATTTGGTATGTACCACCGTTCCTTCTAATTCTCAGAACACTTTCAGCTCGCTAACTGACATATGGTTGAATATCTCCAGTCTATAACTTATGTTACATGTGGTATTGTTTTGTGCCAAGAAATTTTATCCACATCCAATTTCCTAAAATATATTTTAAGTACATTTCCAATTAATTATCGTATGTTTGAATAATCTAAAATGCTTAAATTCACACTTGTATTG
>JAUTBT010085504.1:0-11569 GCA_032361225.1 Lepetodrilus schrolli | reverse complement strand
CCCCCGGGGCGGGATTTGAACCTGGAACCTTTGGCTCCGAAGTCCAACTGTTCTACCTCTGCGCTACCACCCGCCCCTTGTTTCTTAGTGTAAAATCAACAAACAAAAAACAAACAAAAAAACAAAGCAAGCATTCACAAAATTAACAGTACATATACTTTAGAATTTGTGCATACTTTTAGAATTTTATTTATTATCCCGATTTCTCACCTTGTATTAAGAAACTGAGCACCAGGATAGCCCACATGGGTATCCATACTCTCTTCTCCATGGCGACCATATCTGAAATTATATACACTCCGAAAACAGTGGGTGCACTTGTCACCTCGGGATGGCGCTTTAAAAATCCGGCCCACACGTATCCAGAGGTATCGCGACGTCGAGAGTTAAAGGCACAGGGAGTTCTCCAGACAACTCCCCTCACTGTAGAACCCTGTAGCAAGCTTTGCACGCCTTAGGGCTGCTGGAAAGTATTTGCTCAACGGCAAACGATAAACACATGTTTGTATGTGCAGCTAGACTTACAGGAAATGATCGGAAACAACCACGTGCTCGAGAGGGATTACGTCATTTGTTTGTTTAATTTTTTTTAACACCGTTTGGATTTCGATTTACAGCCGCGAAGAAATATTTGAAAATATTATCTGGAATGCAGTTTGGTGTTAGGGTCGTTTGATGAGGGTTTAACTTTATATCGTAATGTTTGTTTCTAGCGCATGGCGGTTATTTTCGATATGGAGGTGGTGATGAAATGTAGTTGTTTGAATGTTCTGCGTACGATGATCTAACATTGTTGTGTTTAGTCGAATTCGAATCCAATGTCCCAGAATACACTGAGATGAGAGCTCAATTTGCTGTTTACAGGTGTGCGATTAGAAACACAGTTTGGACATGATCAGTAAACCCGGGGACATAACTCTGTAGGAAACAGTAATCAGCAATGCCATCTAGGAATTTCATTTTCTTCAAGAAGAATTCTATTTTTCAAATTCAATTATTTGTAACAATGGGATATATTGAATTTGTGTAACAAAAATGTATTTATTATTAAACCACATACAAACATCACACTCTTTGCAGATGGCAATATTGTTTTAATTTGCTGCATAAATGTTCTGTTTATTTTTAGAAACCAAGTAGTAATTTTGGAGATTGTAATGTGTTGATGATTGAATATGTACATGTAATTGGTATAAACATAAGATATTTGTTCATGCATTTTTGGTTGAACATTATCCACAGTAATAATCCCTTGTCTATTGTCTAGTGGGGTATTCCTCCATTTTTAGTCATGACATTTTTTTTTCAATCAAGAATTGTCTTAAAATAACATTTTAGAAAAGGATACTGTAAAACTGGTAATATTTACTAATTTTATGACCTGTATTTGATCGGAAACACATAATATATAGACAATAAGCCATGAGGTACGAGAGATTACAAATGATCTATCCTGAGTGAAATTAAAAGCTTGTGACTTACAACATTAAATTTGCAAGGGAAAGATAACCTGTACTCTCTCGTAGCAAGTGGGTTATTGTTTTTATGCAACAAAGTCAGAAAATATTCTAAATTTATTATAGCATCTATAAATAGTCAGAAAACATTCTAAATTTATTATAGCATCTATAGACGACGGTCTATAAAGTCCAGAAATTAATGTGCGTAATAAGACGTTAGTTAGATGTTCACACTCAGCCAGCAGCCTGATCCATTTCTTCTAATGTTAAAGGTACCCTACGAGCTAGTAGAAATTTCATGTTTTGTTATTTTGTATCAAGTTTCAACGAGGTATATTATAGTAAGTTATTTAATATATCACCAGGTTGCATCACCCTGGTTGCAATGAGAAGTCAATTGTATGATATAATGTTGTTGTACTTTACAAACTTACACATATGGTAATGTTAATTTATCACATAACATGGAAGTTTTGGAGTGCAATAAGCCCATGCTATAAATATATATATTTTTACTAGTGCAATAACACAATAGATTTTTATAATTGTATTCATATGCGTATCAAATTATTTTTGGACGTCTTTTAGAGCTTCTTCTTGGGACTTTATTTGTTGAATATAAAGGTAAAATAATTCTTCAATTAAATATGCAAACACATTTATTAATATTTACTTGGAACTATATTTTGTCCGCCTGCTTTAACCCAGTTCCCAAGACATTTGCCTATATTATAATGTTTGTGACTGAACATCGATATTACAATAGTTTCTACAATTTTTGTGATAAATGGAATCTCACATTCGTGTTCATATATTACTGAATGTATTAAACCTGTTGGCAAAAATGATAATATGCTCATCAGAGCTCCGCATAATATCAGTTTTGCCAACTTGTTTAATAAATTCATTATTATATGACCACTCATGTTAGATCCTCTATTTCTACAATCCCAATGATAAATAGAATGACTTAAAATATGGATACAGCATATGCAATCAATATGTAACTGATGACAGATAAGTACTGCAGAAGGCAAAACATCAATACAGAGTCTTGCGCAAACATGTCAATCAGATGTTGAAATCGACACGCACTGCACCGAAATGTCAAAGTAGTTCCAACTGTGTATTAATACTTTGAATATTGCATAGTATCTCCCACCACGTATGTTACATAAACTGTTATCACAAAGGATAGGACTTCTACAGTATTTATGCTTCCAACTATTTAGTTTTGTTTTCCTCTTGATCTATGCATATATACCGTAGACAGCGGTTAACCTAGGCCATGTGATGTAACTCGTGACTCGCTACGACCGAGCCATGCATAGCTCAGAGTTTCCCTGGGGGAGATAGGTTAGCTCAGTCTATCACTAAGTGTTCATTCTGGTGAAAATGTAACTTTATTTGTCAGGTGGTTCACCCTACAAATAAAAAGAAATGTGATGTATTTTTTGGAAGTGCAAGCTGTTGAACTGTAAACTGTTGAACTGTCAAATATGTCTTTAATCTTCTACCTGCCGAATGAGTACGCACTTCTCTATGTGTATGACATCTCTGGTTGCTTCCAGTTCAGAAAAGGTTAAAGGAAAGTAGGAACCATGTGTTAGATTCTCTGCTTTTCTGCATACATCGGTTACACTTGCTAATATAACACAGTCATTACGTGTATTTGGGGGAACAGGTTCATAATGTCCTTTCGACTGGAGACTGCAAATACACAAAGCATTTTAAAATAATTTGTTTGCAGTAACAATCGGTTTAGTTCACTTTCACATGTCTGTGTTGTTTCAAGTCTGTGAAGACAGCCCTCAAGTTTATTTCAGAAAAATTAATATTTTAGAGGACAATCTGTGAACAGAATGTTCTTGAATTGTTATTTGTGATTGTGTGTTTTTTAAATGCATGTGACACCGATGAGAATTTTCAAGTTTGAAGTTTATTGCATGACTGAAGTTACAATTACTGTCAATTTACTGAATTTAGAAAGTGACCAATGGCATCGTAAATTGCCTTCCGCGGCAAAGAAAACAATATTAAAGAACAATTTGCTAACCGTCTACTACAAACATTTTAAATTATCCATTAATTACTTAATAGGATAGCAATTCTCATACAGAGAATTCTTACGGCTTCTCCCAATGGGGGAAAACATTCTCCACATTTTTTTCTTTGATCACAAAGTTGAGAGGAAAAGTTAACTCCACAGTAAACATGGCAAACATTTTGTTTAAACGGACCTTAATGGAGGCTGTTGTAATTACTTCTCAACCCTGTGCTGATCTGGCTGCCCAAAGAACAGATTAAGACGGAAAGGAAAAGATGTGGAATGTAATTTGCATGTACGCCAATGTCTTGGCCGAGTTCTTTGAACATCCCGGAACAAAGCTCTCCAGTCCACACAATGTTAATCAAATTTAATTTTTTTGAATGTTTTTTACATGCTGCTTTTCATTTTAAGCCAAATATTAATTATTAGCATATGGGCAAAAGATACTGCTGCGACATCAAACAATAACCCACTCACATTTACATGTCTTCAACAACAATATTTGTTTAATTTCATTTTCACTAGGAAGTAATTTCTTTATTTCAAACGTAGGGAATACTATGAATGTTTTAATGATGGGTATTTCCTGTTAAATCTTTTTTTTTTTATATTATGTCATCTGCCATAATAATGATTCAAATATGTATGAACATATATTAAAACAAAACAAAAAGCAAAAGTTGTATTTTTTTTCCCTCTTACTTTAAAAAAAATTATATCAGAAAAAACAAGAAAAGATATTAGATCTATTTATAATTTAAGAGTCAGGAAAGCAACAAATACATCTTTATGATATTTTTGAGATACAGTCAAACTTCGTTGTGTTAAACTCTCTAGTCTCGAACATCATAGCATGTGGAAGCACATTCTTGGTCCCAACCAATTCCTTCGTTAGTTATCATTATTTAACTCCCCTGTGTCAGCCAGCCCAATATTTTAGAGTAAAAAATGGTGGCCACGGTTGACCGCGCAGTTTAACCGATACGCGATGTAATGAAGGGCGTTATGTCGGGTTCACTGTACTATATATTTTTGCATATTTGTCTCGTACTTGTAAATTCAATCCACAACTATCTAGCAATAACCAGTTGTTAATTCGTAAAACACGACCTGTCCACTAGCCATTTGAAGAGTAATTATAAAAGGCAGATTAGGTATTACATGAACTACAGTCAATTAATGCAGTGTCGTTGGGCCTCTGAAGGATGGTTATTACTATTATTACTATTATTACTATTACTATTATTACTATTATTACTATTATTATTATTACTATTATTATTACTATTATTACTTTACTATTATTACTATTATTACTATTACTATTATTATTATTACTATTATTACTATTATTATTATTACTATTATTACTATTATTATTATTACTATTATTACTATTACTATTATTATTATTATTACTATTATTACTATTATTACTATTACTATTATTATTATTACTATGATTATTATTACTATTATTACTATTATTACTATTACTATTATTATTATTACTATTACTATTATTACTATTATTACTATTACTATTATTATTATTACTATTACTATTATTACTATTATTATTATTACTATTATCACTATTATTACTATTATTACTATTATTACATTAGGGCCGAGTATTGTAAGGAGGATGATAATGATTTATTATGAGTTGTAAACGCAACATTTGACTTTTATTTATGTTGAATGCTGGATAAACAGGTATGGTGAAATCTGCATTCATTTTAATTTTATTTATCTATTATTTTGATAACTGTCTTGTCTCGAATAACACAATGTCTCGAAGTTATTGAATGGTCCCCCGAGGTTCGACACAACACGGTTTGACTGTATTACATAATCGACTGGTAGAACTGTGGCAATGCATCACAATATGAATATCATATACATCAGTAGTTAGTAGTTACTATGAAGGAGTGGGTGGTAGCGCAGTGGTAGAACGTTGGACTTGGAGCCACAGGTTCCAGGTTCAAATCCTGGCATCAATGTTCGCGAAAGTTACCTTTCTGATGCGATATTGATAGGATGCGATGTCTGTAGAGTGGCAATGCAGTTATCATCTTTGGTCTTGTCAGTACCAGCCAATACTCGCAGCTTTACTGCAACATTCAGCGCTATGGATGTTGCGGGTTTCCTCCTGGCCTAAACTGACAAGCCGTGATATTAGTGAAAGAATCTTGAAAGCTGCTCTAAACCCCAATTTATAAAAAAAAAGAAAAAAAAGAACAAGCATGGTTCATTATTACTTAGCTTGATTCATAATAATTACTTAGCTTGATTCATAATTACTTATCGTATTTTATGATTACTTAGCTTGCTTCATAATTACTAAGCTTAGTTCATTGTTACTCATTTGGCTTGAAAAGTATGAAAAGTATGAGCCTCTGTGCATTGGGCACAATTTGGGGGTTTAAATTATTATATATGCAATCTTCTCATTTTAATTTATCTCAATGTGAAGAAGAAATAAGATTTAATGGCTTTTTCCCTGAGCATGAAAATAATCGACGACTTGATTGCATTATTTTTTTGGTTAGTTATAAACTTAATACCAGTTTCTTTAATCCCTGTCTTTGCCATCATTGCCCAGATAGTTGTCTTTGATGTGTTTTGTTTCTACTTTGCTCCAATGTGTAATAGGTTGTTTCCATTCTGAATTATGACTGATAAACAGCTAGTACACCGACAGTACACCGACAGTACACCGACAGTCTCTTCTACTTGAAACAGGAATGGTTTGTAGACAAGCGTTGAAGTCTTTTATGACTGAACAGACATAAATGTTGGAAGAAAAATATGTCTATGTTTAATCTTCATGTGGTCAGATCATAAGTATTATCCAGCATATTATTGCCAGTTAAAAGATATCTGATAACTTGAAGAGATTGCTTTGTGATGTTTTTGTACAATTTATCACAATTCATGGATGAAGCTGTTTATCATATCCTGGCGTCAACATCTACAGCTGGCTTTCTCTCCATATTTCCAACTTCATTATTTATTACCTGTCTCCAGAAAACTCTCATAATGTATATGTATGCCACAAAGAGGCAGAACATGGTAAATGTTCTGTTCATAGGTGGAACATGGTAAATGTTCTTTTCATAGGTGTAACATGGTAAATGTTCTGTGTGTAGGTGTAACATGGTAAATGTTCTGTGTGTAGGTGGAACATGGTAAATGTTCTGTGTGTAGGTGGAACATGGTAAATGTTCTGTGTATAGGCAGACCTTGGTTTAATTGGATTTCATGGTTGCTGTCAATATTATTTCATTGATATTGTGACTGACAGGTAGAAAAGGGTAATTTATAAATGTAATTATCCTAAAATTAGGAAGTTTGACAACACATGCTGCTTATAAGTTGGTAGTAGATTGTGGCAGGCTATACGTGGACACACGATAACCCAAAATTAATTCAAAATCTGCTGACAAAAACATCTAAATGTGCTGTACAGCTGACGCTCTCCCATTGTGTGACACTCTCCCATTGTGTGACACTCTCCCATTGTGACACTCTCCCATTGTGATACTCCCATTGTGACACTTTCCCATTGTGACGTCACATGTAAACGTCATTCATAGCAATCGTCCCAAGCCTGAGTGGCGACTTCACAGTAATGATATAAACCTATGTTCTACAGAGTCTGCGTATGTATGTAGAGCCACTTCACATTAATAACATAAGTGACCCCAGAAGATTGATCTCTGATATTAATCTATGTTAAACTGGTACTTAAATAACTTAACTTTAATAAATACGTACTTTAAAGTTCATATGTATACTATTTAATTTAATTTTTGACATTTAAGTAAAAGCAAATTTATAATACAACATTGCTGAATTGTGTCATCTGATAATTGATTATTGAGTGTAGATACATTGTAAATACCATATATATATATATATATATATATATATATAAAACACACAGTTACTAATATAGTGCAGTGGTAGAACAGTTGGACTTCGGAGCTAAAGGTTCCAGGTTCAAATCCTGCCCCGGGGTCCCGGCATCAATGTTCGCAAAAGTTCCCTTTCTGACGCGATATTAATAGGATGCACCGTCTGTAGAGTGGCAATGCAGTATATTTGAATAAACTATTAAATTCATAGATACAGTAAGCATAGTAGACCAGTGTAGTGGTGGTAGCCAGATACAGTAAGCATAGTAGACCAGTGTAGTGGTGGTAGCCAGATACAGTAAACACAGTAGACCAGTGTAGTGGTGGTAGCCAGATACAGTAAACACAATAGACCAGTGTAGTGGTGGTAGCCAGATACAGTAAACACAGTAGACCAGTGTAGTGGTGGTAGCCAGATACAGTATACACAGTAGACCAGTGTAGTGGTGGTAGCCAGATAGCTACCATGTATCCAATATTATGACAGTAGATCACTTATGTGCCATGTATGCATCAAGGTAATTAACACTGACAGCCTGCCGGTGCCTAAAGAGTTAATACAGAGAGCAGTTCCAGCGCTTATTAAGATTCTACAAGACAGTTGATAAAGCCAGTGTGTAATACACAGTATTTGTACACCAGACAGTTTGTATAGATTTCATTAAATCTCACTGATTGCTCCGTGGAGGGTCATTCCACAAGACCCCCAATTTACACACATGACAACAATAAACAGACAACGTGCCATTGTGGAGGGTATGGAACAATCCCAGTGACAACGGCCATTCCGTCTGATGAAAGTCCAGCGATGGAATCTCTTCAGCGGAAGGCTGTCGTCTTGAAATTAATCTCCTGCTAAAGTTGCGGCTCTCATGGTAAAGAATAATACATAATTTGACAACAATGGCGTCCTTCATAATCACAGCAGGAGGAGAGATGTATCTGGACGTTAATTAAGTGTCTGTAAACACTGCCGTCATGTTCAATGATAAAGTTAGTTTGTGATTGATCTCCAGAATTCACTACGTCTCCGATATGCAGAAATCCGTGGATTTTTAGATTCCTATGGACAAAGCCAGCGACAAAGCCTGGCTTGAAGATGTGCTAAGTAATTCTGTTTTTCTAAGGAATCATGAATTCGATGATCAATAGTTAGTAAATAGTCGGCAAGATGCTATTGTTGCAGTGGACAATTGACTACTCGTGGACCGAGCTGCTCGCGGTGGGGCTGTCCTTAGGGTCTCTCCCGGGAGTTATTTAGGAGTCCTTCTTAGGATGAGATAGGAAGAGTTAGGACCAGCTGGCCACCACTGAGAGATTAATCAGCAGTGGGAGGACGATTGTAGGACGTAATACGACCGAAGTCCTGATGCGAAGCTTGAGGAAGCAACAGTGAGGACCAGTTTCAGTTAGGTAAGGATAAGTTTTAGTTAGGTAAGGATAAGTTTTAGTTAGGTAAGAACTAGTTTTAGTTAGGTAATAACTAGTTTTAGTTAGGTAAGTTTTAGTTAGGTAAGAATTAGTTTGAGTTAGGTAAGAACGAGTTTGAGTTAGGTAAGGACCAGTTTTAGTTAGGTAAGAACGAGTTTGAGTTAGGTAAGGACCAGTTTTAGTTAGGTAAGGATAAGTTTTAGTTAGGTAAGAACTAGTTTCAGTTAGGTAAGAATTAGTTTGAGTTAGGTAAGAACGAGTTTTAGTTAGGTAAGGATAAGTTTTAGTTAGGTAAGAACTAGTTTTAGTTAGGTAAGAACTAGTTTTAGTTAGGTAAGAACTAGTTTTAGTTAGGTAAGAATAAGTTTTAGTTAGGTATGGACCAGTTTAAATTTGGTGAAGACTTGTTTACTAGGTAGACACAATTTTAGTAAGCTAAAGACCAGTTTTAGTAAAGACCAGGCTTAGTTAGGTAAGGACCAGTTTTAGTAAGGAAAAAAATCATGTTTAGTTTAATAAGGATAGAGTAGACCTGTAATACATTGGCCAGGCTGGTATTCTCTACATACCGAGTGAAATCTCTCCACACTAAATCTTTCAAGTCAGTGTTTACTGTTCAAGTCGGTGTTTACTGTTCAAGTGGCCATGCTTGGTGGCTCTGGAGCAGGCTCTAATTAACAATTGACTTTTGACTTATAGCTGTTGGCCTCTGCAACAATTACAATCACTCTCTCTCAATAACTTCCTGTCGCCAACATTTTAAGCAGTGGGTTAGTCAAGGAGCTCTCCTATATCAAAAGCTTGCCGGCCGCCGTGGAAAACTGTTTGTCAATACCCAGAAAATTCCCGTAGAACTTGTTTGAGAAAAATTAAAGGAATCGTCAAAAGTGAGCTAGCCGGTTGTGAGATGTTTGAGGCTGGTCGGGACTGTCTGAGACTGTAGACAAAGATCGGCTGGATCTCGCCTGTGTGTGTTACCCGTAACGACGTGGGCATCTCACTTTATCATTGGTCGGTGTCGTGGTGACGGCAGTTGTCATGGCGTGGTCAGTCGGCCAGTGTCATCCACACTGGCTACTTCCCTTCCACCTGTACGTGGCGCCCCCTGGTGAGCAGACATGCAGGTACGCTAAGATCGTTACCGATTACATCCGTAAATTTTCCTTAATAGGCTGATCAGTTATAACATGCTGGCAGTTGTCACCTCAATGTTGCTCTAATTTGGTCGTTTTGTCTCATTACGACGTCTTATTTCAATACAATTTTATAGAAAAATATTATGTAAAATTCTGGGAAATATGACTATATGTTGCATATCATTACTGAATCAATTTTTTATTATATTAATATCTTTTGAGCATTTTCATCAAATATGATTCATTTCGCATATCAATACAGAAGCTTTGTCTCTTACAATCAGACAATTATGATTCCTAGAGAACAACATTGCTGTGAAAACATTATATTTTTCAACAATTAAACAGCAGCAATTATGAGATTTGTATTTATTTCAAGTTAGACATTTTAAGTATGACAAGTTAGACATTTTAAGTATGACAAGTTAGACATTTTAAGTATGACAAGTTAGACATTTTAAGTATGATAAGTTACACATTTTAAGTATGAACTATTTTCATTGTGCACCATACAGCAACTATCATTTGATAGTGATTCCAAATAGGGGCTATACTATAGATTATATGTATCCTCTTTGTCTACAATACAGATTATCTGTATCTACAATACAGATTATCTGCCTCTACTATGAAGGTTGATTGCCTCCACTTTAGAGATTACACATCCACTCAGAATACTATGACAACTGTGGGGGTAAGGTTACACTATTTAAGCTGTTTTTGACCAAGATCTGATGAGATGGTTGAGAGTCAGTTACAAACAAAACAGAAGCAGAATGTCAAATGTTTTACCAAGTATTAACATTACACGTAATCAAAAGCCATCCTTCTAAGTGGCTTCTCTGGTTGTCTCCAGTGAGCAGAAGGTTAACTACAGACTTTAATCAGACCTGGGGGTGGGTTGGGTGGGGTTGGGTGGGGGGAGGGGAGCATGGCAGCAGGATTGTAGTGCTATGGTAGTTTATTCGAAGAATATATTAATATTTTCAGAAGTATTTCCTCTTTATATCACAGAGTTCTGTAATCTGATTTGTCACACATGATCTTTCTTTTAAGATCAGTCTTACGATTTTGTTACAAATATTCTTTTCATGTCGAGTTGTTTTGCTTTATTTATGTGAACAGTCCACCTTTTTCTTCGTGAGAAACTATTTTTATTGCTATGTTTTATGTTTTACAAAGGAGTGTAGCCATTTTTTAACATTCTGATAGACAGAATTATTTCTTATTTTCCACGGTTTCACTATTTTCTTTGTATCTGCCTATTCGGGATTAATCTAGGACTAAGCTAAATTGTTGAAAGAATATTTTTTTCGGTTGATTTAGTACACTACTTCTTTTCTGTTTCTAATATATAAATATTTATACTGTCAGACTATTTGATGGCTTGAACATTATCTACTATGTTTATAAGTTAATTAAGCTTCTGATAAAATGGTGAGAATCGGCTACCATCAACTATCAAACGCTACATGGCTGAGTGGATTTACATTTCTCTACACCTCATTAATGAGTAAGTACCCAACTGAACTCAATAATAAATAAGTTCTTCTCACCCCCTTCTCCCCC
>JAUTBT010085503.1:0-11570 GCA_032361225.1 Lepetodrilus schrolli | reverse complement strand
TAACTTAGGAGGTGATAAACTGGGTCATAAAGTTAGGAGCTCCTAAATTTAGGATGTCGTTGTGAAACGGGGGCCCGAGCACTACGGTCTCTTAAGTCGACAGAGAGCGTCGTGAAACGATACCATGGCTTGTGTTTCACGAAAGGGTCGTACGAGCAAAAATCAAGACGTAGGCCTACGCCATGCATTTTCTATATACAGGAATAACGTAATCCTCGATTTACGCCAGGCCTACCGGTACAACCCTTTCGGGAAATCCAAGCCAGGCAACTCAATGCTAACGTACAGGAGTTACGACTCTCATAGCGCTACGATTGTTCTGTGGAACTGGCCCCAGATCATATATGCACAAACTGAATGCCCCATGTATAGCTAACAGATAATTACGCCATATATATTTAAATAAAGTTTAGAAAAATTATTTCATGCAGATAACACACAATGTACGCATAGGCCTACTCTATGTATGACGATACAATCTGTACTGTAGTGTCGCCTGCTAGCACGTACGTCCCCTGTATGACAGGTCGTCATCCTACGTCCTATTTAGAATATTCATACATGTTTATGTCATAGCAAAGGCATGGCAAACTATCTTAAGATACGTTGGACAGGATGAATGTATTAATGACTATTTATAAAACTAATATGAATTTTCTTTTCTCAATAGTTTCAAGTAGGACGATAAGAAACAGCCCGTCAACTTTTAAAGTGTTTTCATATATAGCTATTTGTTGAGCATCGTTCAAACGATCACATTCGAACATAATAATATCACGAAGGCAACAAGAATGGATGAATCCAAATAGGATACTACACACTATTATACCATAACTTCAGGAGACGACAAATAATAACAATAATCCCAAGCCATTCGTGGTCGTTCATCCGACGATGTCATCGGTGAAGCGCAAAACGAAATAATCCGCATAAGAGAACCAGTTTAACAGTGCACGTGATGTGTATGCAAACCGGCATCCTGACATTGTAATTAAACACAAAGATATTCACAGAAATAAAATAATAAATAAAAATATTTTAAAAACAGCCTCACCACACTATGACAAAATTATGACACAGGTATATAATATGTAGATTTAGGCTATAATTACAATTATTATTATTGTATTTTATTTTTTATTATTATTATTATTATTATTATTATTAGTAGTAGTAGTAGTAGTAGTAGTAGTAGTAGTAGTAGTAGTAGTAGTAGTAGTACATATAATAATAATAATAATAACAATAATAATAATAATAAATCATTATACTATACAAATTATAATACAAAGTATAATATAAAATATAACACAAAAAAATACCATTGTCTATATAGCCTAATAGACATATTATAGCAGACAGTCTGGGAAACATTACCTAAGTAAAGCGACACAAGAACCGTATGACTTCTAACCAAGAGTCGCGGTGTATTCACGCTATGTTACGCCTTACCCCCCGAGCCCTTCCCCCGTGACAATACTCCTAGCTCCGTGACAATACTTCAAGCTGTGAGTGTCATGTGACAGCACCGGTGAAATTCAGGAACGCGTTGAAAGGAAATTGTTCCTTAAGTATTCCTTTCCCATCGTTCGTCGTGCTTCCATAGCATTTATCTTTTGTAAAAAAATATTTTAAAAGAAAACTTTTTTTTGTGCTTGGCTAATACACCCGGTGTACCCAAAATTTTAATAGAAGATTTGTTTTTAGGGGGGCTAAAGCACCCACTGCCCTCCACCCTCCCTCCTACCCCACTATTCTCCGACAGCTGAACATGTTAATAAGCTACATCCCTTACCCACCCTCGTACACTACCCTAACGCTAATTTAGTAATTTACTAGTGTGCACACGCGCAGACACGCACGCTCACTCGCCCCATCGTTAGGCACAACTAGTGCAGGAAGAGGTCATATAATTGGCCTCAATGACGAAACAACAATGCATTCCTTTCAAAGCATGGTGGGTAATTAGAGCAGAAAATTGCACTTGGATTCGACCTAGTTTTAAAAAGACTCCATGTATGCGTTATTGAAAACAATTTCAATTGAAGTGTCTAATTTAATTTAAAATGACAAGTGAATCCCTACCGTTGAAAATTACGATCGTGTACAGTGTGGAGATAATTCCAAACTATTGATTGGCCGATAAGTTTGATACAATCAAATTAACCTGGCGTTCAAAGGAAACTCATGCATATTTAATTAAACGTCAATCTTTCGTCACACACGATATAAAAGTATCGGCAGTTCTTCAATAAATTTACTCCTCTTGTTTTGAAAACAAACTAAGAAAAATGTTTACAGTTTTCATTTATGGCTAATGATCATTTATAAATATGTCAAGAATAGATGTTGCTGTGTAGAGAGATCATACTTGATTAACTTCACGTAATACAGTCTACGATGATACAATGAAGGAAATATTGATTGATGTAACGTTACATGTTATTTATATTGATTCTGTATACATTTAATTACATTTGGGCTTAATTAATAGTTATTAATACACTGTTTAGCGCTGTTTGACATGCTGACAATGACACATGACAAACACAACCTGTTTAAAACAAATAACATTGCACACTAATCTTATAGAATTAGATGTAATACATTTATTTTGGATTAAATATGTTCTTTAAGCTTGTCACTTACCTTAACACTAATACAAATAGCAGAATAATCCGATAATTGTAAGTTATAAATATTCATTATCATCTGGTACAATGAAACGCAATCAATCACATCTTGTATCGCTATGGGACTAGCATTACTATAAACAAACCTAAACAAACAATCGTCACGATTGCTAATTATTCGCAGTATTCATTCACCCAATATTTATACGTCGCCTGCAGTCCTACTAAATTAATCACGGGTTTGGATCATAAACTCGACAAGTGATATCAATTTGGATTATACTTTCTGCTGACACTGTGTTTTCCTATACCAGGGTAACATAGGACCTTGTAACGAGCCACAATCTTGGTGATGGGTTTATAGCAGATAACGTTATGTAGCCATAAGGTTTAGTAGCACGAGACTACACACTATAGCCTAAGGGTTATTGGAATAAACAAAGGACTATGCACGTAGGATTGTCATATAAAATGTCAAAGCAGTGAGATTGAAATATGATTCGGAGCTGTGTTTATACATACGTATATATGATTTACGACGTACAATACCATAATTGATAGTGTCTTTAGGTGAATTCGGGAGAGGTACAACAACCCAGAATAGAACCACGACCGTGAAATCGCGATGAGCGAACACTCTAACCACAGGACTATTTCTATTGAGGCGTAAAGTTCTACAGGACGATCGCAGTCCGACTGGGAGTCGTAACTTCTACGCCATCGTCGTTGATCGTTACATGACCCAGATGTTTGCTATACATTATTACTAGAGACCAATGAAGATTTCACATAGAAAAGAAATTAAGGTAAACTGACTCTTGGACATCAAGTTCAATTTGTATTCAGACATCAATTAGAACACTTCGATCAACCTACATACGTTTATAGCATTCTGTAAGTATTGGAGGTAATATGAGTATTAGCCATCATGTTCAATTTACGCACAGCTATTATCTGGAACATTAGCACACACGTTGATCGTTTAATAGCAGGGAAAGTGATACGACTATTTCTCATCGGGTTCAATTCGTACCCAGCCATTATCGTGGGAATCTCTATACGTTTATACTAATATACTTTCATGCATGTTTTCCATAGACTAGGTCGCGAGTCGTGCCATGTATAATGGAAAAACGTTATGCCATACTAACATCGTTATCTGGAAAACCTCGGTCAACGTGTACGTTTATACTAATGCATTTGCATGTGTGTTATGCATGTACTAGCACCATGGTGATACTGTTTATAAGAGAAACACTATGAGATACTAACACAACGTCCCTAGGCGATATCATTCCTTAAAGGCATACAATCACGCGTTTGTTTATATATTTCATGGTCAAACGTATTTTTACATGCAAGTATGTACATTTGATGCGTATGCATAAATATATTGGACAACCAGCTACATCTTCCGCATGATGCCAATGGTTTTTAATAGTTATAGCTAGTAGCTTTATTGGTACCAGAACTCGTGAAAGGTTATTTTGACCGTGTTCAATTATTAGAGTTATCCCTCTTAGTCTATTAGACTATAGAAAAATTGAGGTATGACAGTACATTACCAACTGGAAATATAAACTGCAATGGAATTTTACCAATCCTACACCGAGAAAATATAGTTGGAGGTACAAACGCGATTATATGTATGCTAAGTGCATGTAGTTTGCATTTTAAACTCCAATTCGGTCCAAAACGACAACTTAATCTGTGATTGTGTGCCTTTAATGATGCGAAGATGACATTATATTAATGATAAACGTCATGATTAATTTACAATAGACTCCATCGAAATAGAAATGTCTACAATTTCATATCTCGTGTTCTGAAGAATCAATCAGTTCTGGGCTAACTTAATTTGCCACATAAATTTAGAGAATAGTTTTTCTCTGCACCCACCATCGAGTGAATTGCTTATTCGTTGATTACATTTTTTTAACCCAATAAGTATTAAAGCAAAACATCATGTTTGAAAAAGTTCAATGTTATTATTAAATGGAAAGATGGCTTCTTTCCTGCTTCAATATTGAAGCCATACGCTGGCGTATTGAAACACCAAGGGTTAAAATGAAAGCAATATTCGCTAAGAACCAGGCAAATTACAACCACTATCTAGTAATGTCCCTAAGTTGTAACGCGCCGTAAGAGCAACGCAGACGTATATTGACTCTTGTAAAACTCTGTCGGGGGTACGCTAGTAAACACAGACGACTGGAATTGAAGTGTCACACGTTACGGCGCGACTCGTAACAATCTGCCACTGATTTGACTTACGACGCAAAGTAAATGCGACTCAAACACTTTCAATCTAACGAAGGATCCACAACTCGCTTTCTAAGGTCCTGTTTTTCCTCCCCACTTCGCTTGTATCGATTGAAACCTTCTCCAAGGCAAACAACCATACCCTCTCTCCCTCTCCGTTGCGTTCATTCCTCCCTGTTCGTTGCGTTCATTCAACTCGCAGTCTGCCTAGACGTAACATACCAACTGGGGTGTGACAAGGTTGTCTTCTTTATCAAGCTTTCTTGACCTTTGAGATCGGGTAATTTAGTTCGTATGTTAAAGAAAGGTAGAACCACGTCGCTGACATTTACACGTTTGTTGAACGTGTAATTGACATGTTTCACATCAAAGGACCTTATGTAAATATCGTTTACAGTCAGAAGCTGAGCCCATGTTGATAGCAACCTACATGCATTCATCTTCAAGTAATTATTATTTGCTCTTTATTAAGACGTCAGGGTTTCAGTATCCACATGCAACCTGCACGTTTACATTAGTTACAGGAATATATTTGAAGTTTTAGAAGAAAATAGGCCCAGAGATTAAGAAACTCTTTTGAGTACGATTTCATGCTTAACTCAAAATTTCGTTCACAAATCTCCATATAAAATATAAAAATGTTTCGTAATCTCCGGGCCAGGGCTTCCTTTCCTTTCCTCTGGGGAATTTGACTATCTACATACCAGCGAGTTGACATCACTTTCAAGGTCAGGTTTTTACGTGAATATCACAGCCCAGACAGAATGCAGTCTACGGGCAAACAATACGCCAAGTGTATTAATACATAGTCAATGTCCTCACCTCTACCTTAAAAAACACTAGCCCCTAACCAGGAATCAACTGTCGGATCGTCTAATAAAAAGAACCATATTTAATGTTCAACCTTCCATTGTGAAACCTGAATTGAATCTCATAACAAAGTATATTTTATTACTTTCCCAAACGAAAACCGTAGATAAAAATGTGGTTTCTTCGAAATCCTGGCCTACCATGATATACGGAGCTATGGCTATTTTGGGAAATTCTAGACAACGGCTAGTTTTATTTTATGTCTACTGGAAATACCCCTTCCATGCAATGTAATTTGTATGGCCATGAGGGGGGGGGGGGAGAGAGAAATATAGTATGGAGGGATTGATAGAGAGTCAGCGACAGAGTGGTAGGGGATGGAGAGAAAAAAGCGACAATGAGTGAAATAGAGAGGATGGAATGAGAGAGAAAGAGTGAATAATTGAAAGAAAGGAGGGACAGATATATATATATATATATATATAGAGAGAGAGAGAGAGAGAGAGGAGAGAGAGAGAGAAAGAGAGAGAGAGAAGGAAAAAAGAGAAAATAGAGAAGGGAAGGACACGTGACTCCTTGAGGATCACTAGGATACTACAGTTAATAGTACATGTAGCATTATTTATACATGCAACTCCGGTTGCCTCCAGCAGTGAAAACATTAAACATCACACATTCATCCTATGGGAACCGATATTTTAAGAAGGGTGCTTATATTATCTATATGGTTATGATATATGAATTGGACGACCCACTGAAGGAGGTAGTGTCACATGATTCATGGTCTACAAACATTAACTTTTCCATTCATAAACGTGACAGAGAGTTTCTTGTAAAAAGCAATGTCAACTTCATGCAACATTAAACGTCTGCTCGCGGTATTCATTGACTGATAAAACTCCAGCCGAGTGGAGTGTCAATTTGGTGATCATTCGCTGATGCTGAATCTAAATCACCCTCAATAAACATGCAGTCTCGATTCATCGGTAAGGGATAGTTGACAGGGGAATAAGACAAATTGCAAAGCAAACCCGACGTCGAAGTGTCGGTTAAAGCAAAAAGTGAGTGTGTGTGTATGTGTGTGTGTGTGTATGTGTGTGTGTATGTGTGTGTATGTGTGTGTGTATGAGAGTGAGAGATAGAGAGAGAATATGGGAGCGAATAAAGCAAGAGCGATAGAACGAGTGAAAAAGAGTGATATAGACCGAATGAAGAGCTTGCAACCCGTTGTCACCGTCAGATCTCTCTACCCACGTGTCAGAATCTCGGCACATTTTGATCTCCGACAAAGAAACAAGATTCGTCGTCTTCGGACGTCATCATAAATTGAGCGTGATCGCCGTACTGAATGAGATAACGCCGTAGGTGAGACTATGTTAAGGCAGGGCGTAAGACAGAGATGCGTTTAAGCAGAAGAAAGGGCAAACGTTGCGTAATAACGCCTTCATCTCTAACCGGATTTACTCATTCTGTAGTTGCTAGGAGGGAGGGAAATAACGGGAACCGGGGTTCCCCTTACCGCGCCAAGCTGTTTGAGAATAATAATATCGCCACATTAGATTACAAAGATTAGCCTGTGATTGTGAAAATCACTTTCAGTATCCACCCCGCCCCCCCCTCCTCCTCCTAATACCAACGTCCTGTCCCGTAACGCAAGCAGGTACCGCCGTTGTCTCTTACTGAGCTGCTTTAAGTTCATCGTTCAGAAAAGCTAAATGATTCCGAGAAAAACACAAAGATGACCCTGTTATTCAATTATCCCAGTGTTTAACTGCCATCCTTGAATGCATCTGTTGGCATAATCACATCTGATGTTTTTACTGCTCTGGCAAATGGGGGCTGATTGTTTCTCGCCCAAGAGCATCCTCTTTTCTTTCTACTTGGCTATCTCGGGACAAGTCCTTTGATGCTTCTAGCTCTAGAGCAGACGCCTTTTTATCAAAGTCTGTGGATTTTAAGAGCGTGCTCCTTTCCGCATACACAATCCGTCAATTGAGGATGAATCTCTTGTTTCCACATGTTCCATGTTCAGAGCCTTCCTCCGTCACTAAGTGATGCTTACGCGCAGTTTATGAGAAGCGGGGGTCTTCTTGGCAGTTTGTGAAGTGCTGTTCATTTTTACGGCCGTTCTCAAAAGACCAATCTAGACTGCTGTACCTCGTCGTCTCTGGTTGGAGATTACTACTTTTGACGTCGACGTAGAGGCATTATAGCAGTACTTATAACGGAATTAAGAACATCTGTACTTCTTGAGACTCGCTGGCTCTTGTAAGTAACACCATCGACTCCGCTGAACAGGAATTGACCATTCTGGGAGATGTAACGCTGTCTGATTAGGATGCCACCACACTTGAAATATTATTAATACGCCATCATAAGACTCTTACAGCTTGTTATACACAGATATAGCGTGAATATGTAATCGTTAAGGGAGCTTGAAAAGTGCATAACCGTGATTGCCTCAAATACCATAACTCTGAGAGAAAAAATAAATAAAAACACAACGAACATATAGTTATTGTAAGAAGGATTAGGTCCAATAGCAGTCTCAATCGATCCATTTCTACTATATATGTATCTATAGTAAATGTAAATGTCTTTGAAAAAACTGCTTTTCATTCTGTAATAGTATTTATAATCCAAATCCTCTTTCCTTGTCGAATACAAAGTAGATGTAAAAGTATCATCTACATTTGGTTATTTCCTGATAGGATTCCTATTGGAATACGCACTATGAAAGATCTGCATTGCATGCAGTTTATTATCGTCAGTACTCGTTCATTTCAATAAACAAGCTATCTAGCTGTAGCTAGATATATATATTGCATGCCCAACACATTATTGTATTTATGTCACCTTAGATAATACATTAAAGGGTCAAATTGTATATGTATGACGTGTGTAGCTTGACATATGTTCTTCTTCTTTTTTTTATATTTTTATTATTGAGATTGACATTAAAGAACGTCTTACCTTTAACAGGTTTTCTTTTGACTTGCCCATAATCAAAGGCAGCCTCTAATCCAGGAATATTTGCCGAGTTTGAGAAATCAAACAACGTTCAACGTATCCGTATACACTGTATGTCATGGTTTGTGAGATATCCAATATAACACGAAATAACGCTCATCGCGGTAATAAATCACCATTTATCGTCCTCACAAACACGCCAGGGTTCAAGTCATGCCTCAAACAGAAGAAAAACTTCACAATTGGAGAGAAAATGTGTCGTCTGCGAATTAAGTGTCGTCTTCCACAATATTGCCGACGATCAGACACTGTTGGTCCGACTTTGAAAGAAATAATATTTATCGTCTGCATCTATCAATCCCCGGTAGTTACACACGATCATATCTAAATTGAAGAGGCGATCCCTTAATGAGAAGAATAATACATTCCTGATTCCTTACGTTGACACAATCACCCAATTGGCCGCTCTCTCAGCGAATATATTACATGATTAGTACTTCAAAGAGATGTAAAATGAACATGAGCAATCTTTATAACCAAGCCTTTAGTGTCTCCTTTTCCCCTCCACTTCAAATCATTGAAATCTTGTATCTGTCACAGTACGATCCGGGGAATTACACGACCACGTAGACATCCTCTTAATCACATCACTGAATCCACGGGGAGACATACGTCGACCTCCCAGCACCGGTTATTTCCCGACCGGTGTCAGGTCGAAAGGTATACACACAGGAAATTCAACACCCACCGTGGCACCGGTTAGGACATAAATGAGTTAAAGCTTAACTCGACGAATGTTGATACATTCCTAGGTAAAATCCACGAGGTATAGTACTAATAGTAGTAGTAAAGCCGTCCTTCTAACGCGTTCACAACACTCCTGTCCGAACACAACACTCCCGTCCGGCTGAAATCCGGCGAAGCAACTGAGGCTCAGTGAGATCGGCAACAGAACAGCAAGTATTAATCTGCGACCAGGCTAAAGCAGTCGATGCATCATCTCAAATCTGAGGGACTAGGCTCGGCTACGGTTGGGCGGCTTTAGGCTGATGCTACGCTAGCTCGATCTTTCCCTGGTGCTATCGTGGGTCTGTCACACGGTTCAAAGCCGCTGGGGACATTCCTTTTTTTCTCCCTCTCAATCGCACCCCCCCTCCCCACCGGAATTGATCGTCATTAGGAAAAACACGCGAGCCACGTGAAGAGGTTTGCTAAAGGTACCTTCTCTCTCTCTCTCGCTCTCTCTCTCTCTCTCTCTCTCTCTCTCTCTCTCTCTCCTCCCGTCTCTCCCTCTCCCTCCCCCTCTCTCTATCTCTCTCTCTAGCTCTCCTATCTCTCACTGTTTATGTCTTTGTCTCAGTCTCGATCTATCTGCCTCTCTCTATCTCTCTATCTATCTGTATCTCACTAGCTTGGCGTGGACAGTGTTGTGAAGACCTAAGCCTACATGCCCCACTAAATCGGCCTTTGGTCCATGGTCATACCACAAAGCCTTTGTTCTTATGCAGCTTCTCTCTTCTATAGGCAGCAGGTTCTGTTATAAAGTGCATACAATAGCAAGATTCAATAAACCCTATGTTCTCGTATATCACTCCCACAACACACGGCCCATAGTCTTTTCATTACTGCCGTCTGCAATGACCCCTGATACGATCTGGCGATGTGACAAGCCGCAATACAAGACCCGTCGTTGTCACCCTAGTACCACCCACCCCCAAAAACACTGCAGTCATCGTACGAACTGGTTCTTCCCCCCTTTCGACAAGCATTAGTTCATTACGGGCGTGCGCATTGCATGCACACACGTGCATGTCTCTCGACTCCACTGAACATAATACCTCAGCGGAACTACCTCTGTCAATGACATATCGGTATTACATGCGTCCGTCTATTGACAGACGTTTCTGCCAACCCCCAACCCCTCAAAATACAATCTCTTGAACGTTCACCGTTTCTATTCTGTGACGTCAAATGCCGGGCATTTCCTATACCGGATCGTTCTATAAACGCCCCGCTCACGCTCTGCAACGTGTATCCTATTGTAAGAATACTTGAAGGATACGCCGAGTTTACCAGTCAATATTACCAACCTCTGCATGTGCATGGACGTGTCTGATTATCCCCGGCACCAGAAAGGGTCAATTGTGTGTCATTGAAGGGGTGGTGGGACGGGGGGATAAAGGAGGAGGAGAGAGAGAAGAGGTCGATAGCTCAAACAAAAACAAAGATAGGAGCACGAGATTAGAAAAGAATCAGTTTTCATGGAGTTTTTCTCGCCCCATAAATGACTCCCCCGTTTGCCTTGCAAACCAGGGAAAAGCCAATATTGAAAACACTCTAACGGTCTTTAATAGAGAACAGACAATAGGACAGGAACAGAATGAAGACGAATCTCTCCGAATGCTTCTTGAGCATGTTCGGGGGGACTGAGTTAATGACGGACACAATATGAGTGTCAACTGGCTCTCTATTGTCATTGAGCTAACCTTATAAAGGCCTTGCGATTCTTGTGTGGACAAGGAAGGGAAAGCACACGGGACCAGCCTACACGATATATACAGCTCGTCGTGGACAATCAACTCCAGTAGAAATGGGAAGACCTATACAATAGGCCTTGACTGATATACATATAAATCTCGTAGTGCGGATATCAAGAACGATTGGTCAAATTCGCACACAGTGACACGGCGGTACACGCACAGATACAACCAAGAGTACGTACAGTGAAAGCAAAAGGGTCTACCCCCAGAAATGTTTGCTTTTCCATTTAGTGATGACTTCGTATGTTTGCGGAGAGATGTCACATCTGGGTGTTATAAGAGAACGACGGTTGCTGCCTCTTTGGAAATGACATGTCCTCCGCTCCAAATCAATGGCGCGATTGTTTGCATTATA
>JAUTBT010085502.1:0-29882 GCA_032361225.1 Lepetodrilus schrolli | reverse complement strand
AGACCAAGGATGATAACTGCATTGCCACTCTACAGACATCGCATCCTATCAATATCGTGTCGGAAAGGTAACTTTCGTGAACATTGATGTCGGGGCCCCCGGGGCGGTTTTGAACCTGGAACCTTGGCTCCAAAGTCCAACTGTTCTACCACTGCGCTACCACCCGCCCAGCAACCATCATAGTATGGCAACCATCAACATGGCAACCATTACGGTAAGGCAACCATCTCAGTATATAACCACCACAGGATGACAATGGCTGGTATGGCGATCACAGCAACCATTAGCATGACAACCAGGAACAACCCAACCATTGGCATGGCAATCATTTTGGAAACCATTGGCGCAGGAAAAAACCAACCATTGGCATGACAATCATCATGGCAAACATCAACATGGCAATCACCACCATTGCAACCATCAGCATGGCGGTTTTTTGCATGGACACTATCAGCACAGCAGCCACCAGAATGTATACACCTATCATATATGTCAGAGATACAGAGGCAGTAAGGTTCCACAGTATTACCAACATTCGCTCACACTTCTCTGTTGACCAGAAAATCATGAGCCAGAAAGGAACGCTTTCGTCAGAAGTACTGACTGGAACTTTCAGCGATTTAACATAGCTTCATTATGACCGATGCAGTTGCTACGTATAGTCCCGCAACAATATTCAACAATCCATATAAAAAAAAATTGGAATAAGTTTGTGCTCTAAAATTTTGGATTTGAGAGACTACGATACTGATTTCAAAATATGAAAATAAATGTTGACAATAACAGGACTGAAAAATGGACCAAGTGCAACACACATGGCACAGTGAACCCTCGGTATACCGCTACATTATGGGTCCACGAAGTACCCCTAGCATTATTGCATATAGCGTTACACCTGATTAGTACACCTTATTAGTGCACAAGGCCAATGTGTGAAGAAAAAGATTTGACACCAGGCCTGCATTTCATGAAAGAGTACACATGTAGACAAATTAATAAAATAAATTTTAAAAATAAAAATAAAAAATAAAAAATAAAAAATAAAGGTATACATAATTTCCTGCTGTAGTAATAGCACGACCCACAGACTTATTTAGGCCAGGACTACAGTACGACCATTCTGTGAAACGCAGGTCAGTATTGTGTTGCCATTCCATTTTCAAAAACAGACAGCGGCTCTTTAAACGCGACTCACCTGAGAGTAACATGGGGTCTGTATTGTCTCCCTTCTTCACATGATCAGATTCGCCTGTTAACGAGCTCTCGTCAATTTTTAAATCATTACTCTGAATTAGTATACCATCAGTTGGTAATAAATCACCTGAAAAAAATCAACAAAGAAAACATTTGTCAAAGTTTAACAACCATAAATGCAATGATAAATATATCAGGCATGGCAACAGACAATTGTACTTTCAGTGAAAACCAAGTCCAGAGTCTGTGCACAAAACAATGTCATAAATCGACCCCTTGATCCACAGAAAATTGCCATGACTGATATATATATTAGCAAATAAATCGACCCCTTGATCCACGGAAAATTGCCATGACTGATATATATATTAGCCTATAGTAGGCATGTAACAATACATTTTCTTATGATCACAATACGTGATACGATACTTCAATAACGTGCTTGATCGGAAAAACAAAAAGATACTTTGAATCATTGCATCCCTCGCCGATAGACAGTCAGACATGTGTGGATATTGATGCATGTTTAGAAGAATGTATGTAAAACTTTAGATTATTTTTGCACATCAGCAAAATCAGATATATTTCATGTGCAAAATAATCAATAGTTTTCATACATTATCCAATGTCAATCAAAGTGATTGACACTACATGAAAAAAACCACCCATATCTGAAGCAATTTCACATGCAATTTCATGGTATCTAAATTAATGATAGTTGAATGAAATAATGTTCATTTAATTTTGATGTAAAAACTGACAATTTCATATCTCATTAGACTACAGTTTGAGAAGATATTAGTATATGATTTACAATATCCCAACCATAAAGAAGATATGAAATGAGATGCCGAAATATACACATTTATAAAGTAAGGACACTCTGGAAATAGTACAATGTTGTTTTATGTAAATAAAAAAGATTTTTTTTAAAGCTCAAATTATTATATCATTATCTCTTGTACAAAAACACTGAATATATTCACATGACATGCATACATGATCATAGGTAAAGAAAAACCTGCAATAAAATAATAATTGCAATTAATGTTGCTATACAAGAGCTATCCTTTCTTCATTGATATCCATACACAATGCTTCCATTGGTGTCCAACACATTTGCGTATATATCCACATGGTACACCCAGGTAAACGTTCCTTTTTCTTCTTCCTCAGTTTGGATCTACATTCTGATATCCACATTTAAATGTTGGCAACTCCATCTCAAGAACAGATACACAAAGATTGTCAGGAAATTGCTGCAGAATCATTACATCAGCTTGTTCTTCTGACAACTATGAACTCACACTGCAGGTGATTCTAGACAATCTACAAGATTGCTTTATGATCAGGAAACCCATTCAAATTACATTCTATGACTGAAATCCATTCAAATTACATTCTAACTTGAAAACATGTCATAACGTTATGTCATATATGTATTTTGAAAGCATGTTAATTAATATAGCATTGTAATATATTTATTTTGAACAATCTTGGATAATTTATCATTTCAGATATTTATTTTGAACAGTCTTGGATGATTTATCATTTCAGGTAAAGCGTATACAATGTAGGATAAGCACAGTACATGTACGTAAATTAATCTCTGATTACTCAATGATAATCTAGGGTTCCAATATATTCAACCAATTTGACATTTAAAGACAGCTAAGGTGCCAGGGCTTAGGGTCATACGATATGAATAACACACGAGTATTTTAACCATCATCACTATGTCATTTTTCCTCATTCACATTCCCTCCCAATGCCAGAGATATAAAATATTGATCAGTTTTAAATCTTAGACCCCAACGGCTCGTTCCGACTGGTCTCAATTACCATGGACTGTGTTCAGAAAACCAATCACAGCAGTCCAATACGTAGCTGACCTTGGCTAACTTGCACGGTTCACGCTGGGCTAGTGCATATACGATAAAGTGCTCTTCAATTATATGTCAATACTTCATTATATTGTTTTGCCATGCAACAAGTGTATGTACGATCAGAATTAATGTACTTTCTGGTCCCGATAATCAGACCGTCCCCAGGAGAATGACGTGCGGTCCCCAGGAGAATGACGTGCGGTCCGGAATGCGGTCCGTACTGCATTGCAGTCGGCAAATAAAAATCTGTATTCATCTGGCTTGGGCAAGGAATTGGTATGCATGTGACATCTGCAGCTATAATGAAAGCTTTTACTTTGTGAAGGGCAAATGTGCAAGAAGGCTTAATTATAGCTGCCGCTGACCAATAGGGAATATTCAGCATACTTACACGCATCGATCCCTGTTATCTGTGTACTGATCACAGCTTTACCGCGAGGGGAGGGGGACAGATGCACAGATGCTCGTCACGCGCTCGACAATATCGCGGGCAGGACAACATTTAAGTCACCCAGTCATTACTACCACATCTCGTCTCATTCCTCGATATCAACATAGCTTTTGCTCTCGTCTTTTCTAAACGAGATGTCTCGAGCCTTCGATTGAAGGAAATATCTTCCCTCGTTTTGATAATAGGACAGCCAGCACACACTTGGAAAGGTGATTAAATTTGCATCAGTGTTCCGAGATGAGAGGAAACTGGTAATGAGGTAGATGGCCAAAGTTTAGAGATCAACCCCCAGAGTGTGGATCTATTGTTATGTGCTCCCTTGGTACAGTCACCCGTTCTCTATAAGTCACCGGCTTGTTTATGATAGATAAATACACCCCCCCATACCCCCCCCCACACACACACATACACACACACACACACGCACATTATTTTAACACAACTGGAAATACAATATACTTGCTTTTGTTAATGTTAATGTAATGTTATACATGTATACTCAAAATCAAATGTAAAACCCGTAAAGTTAAAATAGAATTACCCAAAGTTATGATCTCGTGGGCGCAACTCAGTTCTAATCAAAGATCAGTCTATGAATGTTAATAATTTTACTCAAATGTAGGCCTAGATATAAATGCCAAAATAATAAACCGATATCAACATGATTGATAATTAATCAATATTAAAAATATTTCCAACTGATCTTAACAAATCTTAACGAAAGATTCAACTGACATTTTTTTTTTCTTTCTTTCTTTTTACCTCAGTTCAAAGTAAATCATTTAGATGAGATTAGCTGCCAGTTGTGCATTGGTATAAGAAATCAAGTCGCATCAACATTGCTACCCTACACTGCTCAAAGGAAGTATCTACCACTTGCGGCCAGTCTGAAGAATTACGTCCTGCTCTTCAAACAATCGCCTGCCAAGTTGAAGCGTATTTATAGAATCTTTCGGTGTCCAATCAAATTCCCCTGCGTGCTTTAACTTCCCAGACACCAGCAGGCCAGTGACATCAATGAACTTGGCCGAGGTTAAAAAGAGTTGCCAGGAACTAAAGCCAATCATTTCACCCTGATCCAAGTTATTTTTTTGACTTTGGTAAACATTGATTTTAATGAGTTATTCGTGTAATGTCTAAAACTCAGAGGTCGTTTCATGCATATTATTAATTGAATATTGTTGAATTAATATTGGAAAATTATCAATACTCGACAATTTTACTGCTTAGACCAACTAGTTAATGTCATAAGTCGTTCATGTGTTTGAAATAAATATGGACAACTCATATCAACGAGTCTTTCTAAAGCCATTCAAACTAGTTCTATCATAAGGTACTGCAATAGATTTCAATTGTTCCACCAACACCCAATAAACATACTCCCTTGGGTATCTTGTGTAACTGCCCCTGTGGACCTTCAACTTTTAAGAACCAATTCATTCAATCAACCATTGAATCGGCAATCATTGTCAATGTGGCTGGGATGCCCATTTGCACTCTGGTAAGCGGCAGGCCATGAATATTAAAGCAGCATCGGTCATACATCCACAAACAGCAGCTCAAGGGAGGCAACTCTTCCAGAATTGACGGCACAAAGCCATCCAGTTTCTCTCCGTCTTGCAGGTATCCATGAACACGCACACATACACACATAATCCAAGAACACCACAGCATTGGTAACCATTTTCTTCATAGATTCACCAACCATTTCCCTCATTGTTTCACTCGACCAGAATACACTTCCATCTGAACACAAGTAACTGAACTGAAAATGAAAATATCCACGAAACACACACACATACGCAAAAGGAACACAGACTTCTAAAACGAAACAGGGTATGAAATCCCGAAAAAAAAGTAACACAATTTGTAGTCCTTTTTCTCCAAGCGCCTTACCATATTTTACTTGACAAATATCTCCCACTACTAAATCTCCTACAGATATCTGCTCGAGCTCGCTGCCACGGATGGTGGCAAATCGGTGCTCGTGCTCGATCTTGTTCTGGAGTCCACGGAATTGCTTCTCCTTGCTCCAGTCATTGAAAGCGGTTACTAAGACTACCACAACCACTGCCAGTAAGATGGCCAGACCGTCGATCCAGCCGGCAGCATCCTCTACGCTGCTTCCATGTTCTTCTTCCTCGTCTGAAACCAGAGACAGTACAGTCAGATGTCAGCAAAACAATGGTCCACGTACAGACATGTAATCACAAAATCGTAAACAGTACGTCAGTATGGTCCACATACAGTGGTCCACATACAGACAGATGTTAGCAAAACAATGGTTCACATACACTCAGATGTCAGATGTCAGCAGGAAAATGGTCTACGGACAGTCAGATGTCAGCAAAATGATGGTCTACTTACAGAAATGTGATTACAAAATCATAAACAGAAGTCTAATGTTATGAAAACAATGGTCTATGTACACATAAGACTATTCAAAATAACAAACTGTACAAACAGTATAGTCAGATGTAAAGAAAAATGATGGTCTGTGTATAGAAATGAACGTGCAAATTGTAACTATTACAGTCATGAAAGCAACCATTCAGATAGACATGAGAAAATTCCAAATAAATGTCACATGGACATATTTGTATAAACCACCATGGCCATTGGCTCTGTATACCACCATGGCCATTGGCTCTGTATACTACCATGGCCATTGGCTCTGTATACTACCATGGCCATTGGCTCTGTATACCATTATGGCCATTGGCTCTGTATACCATTATGGCCATTGGCTCTGTATACCATTATGGCCATTGGCTCTGTATACTACCATGGCCATTGGCTCTGTATACCATTATGGCCATTGGCTCTGTATACCACCATGGCCATTGGCTCTGTATATTACCATGGCCATTGGCTCTGTATACCATTATGGCCATTGGCTCTGTATACCACCATGGCCATTGGCTCTGTATACCATTATGGCCTTTTGCTTTGTATACCAAGAATACTAAGAATACTCAGGCAACAACAAGCCAGTGTTCAGAAAGTGGGGCAATTTACCACTCCAGAGATGGGCACCTATTATCAGAAGCATTGAGGCATCACTGTATGGTTCAATAGAAGTCACAAGATTGAGGTCAAGAGCAGTTGCACTTGTTACCAGCACTCTTGAGCACCCATCTGGTTTTGGTAGATTGTACCAAAGACACACAAAGTAATTGCTGACAACATTGGCTTTACCATCTGCTGTGTGATAAAGATCACATTCATTTCTGAAATTTCCTAAAATTTGCTAAATGCCTCGTTAAAACCTTACTTTTATTCCTTCTGGAATGAATATAAATTAATTTTTTTACAATAGCAAAGCATATTCTTCCAGCAAGTTCACGTAAGCATTTTCAAAATGGTGCACTACAGCAACAATTCTGCATAGATTATTGGATGAAGATTGCCCGCTACTATTAACATCCTTGTACAAACAAGACAACGTTATTCTCAAACAATTCTCCAACGCACGCTCAATATTTTATCATTCATAATTGATGATGATTGATGGATTACGAGCCTTGAAGAACAAAGGTCGGGTAGATTTATTTATGATGAGAATCAAAGGAGGAATGTAGGGGGAGGTACATCAATTGATCGCCCACGTATTTACGTATACTACTATACTACAAACAAGCACTTCATATCAGTCCCCCAGAGAGCATCTATTCAACATGGCTTATGGCTATTTTTGTCTCGATTATTCAAAAAGCACTTAGAATACAGAATGCACGACTGGCATACCAGGAGTACTCTATGTAAGCACAGACACACAAGGCAGCTACAGTTGCCACCAGTGGTGGAAGGGTTAATAGCAAACATCATCATCAAACTCATTTGACAACATTGTTTGAAAATGTTTTCGATTGTTTTAAAGTATAAATTTAATGTAGATTAACTCATCAATATTTTCAGAAGACTAAAATACTTTGATAAAAAACAACCCATGTTGGTCCATCACAGCAATAACACTGGCACCAGTGACTATTCAGTAATTAATTAAATGGTGTAGATCTGAATCTTGCTGTTGTCAAAGTCCATACAGCATACGCTCCTTAAATCAGCGGTTATGTGCTCAGCCAAGTTTCACAACAAATCATGAATAATGTTCTCAGACTACGTGACAATGTACCAATATTACGTGGCAAGCCAATGTACTTTCAAAGTCACGAATATGTAGGAGCCATACAAAAATACAACTGTGGATGGAGTCTATCCACGATGTCGGCAAAATATTTTCATGTGTATGTATAAACTTACATGCCCATACCCCATTTTAGAACGTATCTGTGTATAACTTACAATACACACCAAGCCGGTCTACCCTACGACATGCATAATAGTTCCACATAAAAACGTACAATCTACAATCAAATGAGATAGATACATTATACATGCTCTAGGCTGTACCGATGATTTCTAATTGATTTTAATTACAAGTTCTGAAAAGAACTCGGCAAAGACTACTTTCCCTGGAAGTATATCGCAATCATTTGGAAGCAATCTTGAAAAGAATTGTCTGCGTAAATAACTCTAACATTAAATCAGAAGTATACGGAAGGTGCAACATGCATCTTTCACTCAAATCTCACAGAAATTGGAGATTTAGAATAAGCTAAAATAAAGTTAATACTGGCAAATGATTGCTTATACAGTCAATAGTCCACTGCTCCCTCTAGTTGAGCTCACCCATCTGTACACTCAATGTTGTCAAGCAGTATTGTAACCACATTGCATACTCCCCAGGGTGTTGAGATGGCACACTGATCCATCAATGGCGATAGTAATGTAGTACACATAGCAGTATTTATTATTGGCCAACTTTAAGAGTCTGCGAATTGTTGTTAAACATCGCTGCGGGAATGCTTCGAAGAACGACTCAGGAGGGATCGCTTTAGATGAAGAATACACCTATACGTTTCACAATGAGCACATCAATGTAGGTAACTAACACACCACCTTCTTCATTCCCAGCAGCAAAGAGTTTAATAGTTAAACACATAAACAGACCCGCATAGTAACCCACTATTTAACCAATAAACAATCCGACACAGAACTAGCCAAATCCAAACACAGTCCGCATCTGGTAGATCCATTCCACATTAGATTCCTCTGCATGTATCTACCACAGATTAGCAACAGAGACCCATAAACCATAGGATTGCTTACAGCAGGGGCAATGTGATGGCAATTTCAATACAAGTCTGTATATACATATCCAATTCCATGTTATGAGCTGCAAATGCTATTGAGGCCCATGTAGAGCTTTGTGCTATGCAATAGATCTTGTTGATGTTTGCGGACTAGGATATTCTCGAGCAAGAATTGTATATGATATAGTGCACATTACATTTCAGAGTACTTAGCATATACTCAAAAAAATAAATCAAGGGCCGGCAGATATTTTTGTGGGGAGGCGTTTCACCAAATTTTGGAATGGCTTGAGGATGTAATTCTTTTCCAATGCATTTGCAAGTTCACGAAGAGTACCTGGAGCTTTAAACATATGCGACTTATTCGTTATTAAAATAACATTAAATTTACGTATAAAAAGGCTACTGGCCTTTTGTTGAGCATACGCGACATCAGTGAGATAGGCCAGTGTTTTGAAAAGCGTTTTTCTAGCTACTAGATTCAAGTGGTTCCATTAATGGCATGTAAATAATGCATACCTGTTGCATGTTGCTGCTCCACAAGGGAAGTCTTAACACTTGCGGTATGTGATTCTGTAATGATCACCTTCCCTATCAATATTACATATCCCAATTCTCACCTCAAACCCCCTACACCTTCACCACCTGTCACCTCGCGGCATCTTACCCCCTGCGATTCCCACCCCCTCCCCGCCGATAAATCAATCCATTCCGGCTAATTAGGGTGTTGCTAATTCCGTATTCCATTGCCATGGTAATACATAACAACAACCTGGATGATTGGTATGGTTGTAGGTTCTATTAGGCTTGGCCGTTGCTCACTCAATCGGCTCGACGTCTTCACCTACCCTAGAATCACCATTAACGCAATGTTTCCAGACATGAATATTTTAACTGCTGGCATGTCGGAATTAAGCAGCGAGATATATGCCAAAAGAACAATCAAGTGGGTATTATAAAATCCAATGTCAATTTGAGTTTGAGCACGAAACATTCCAACCCTAATCACACGCCCTGCCAGACCATTATATGGGTTAATACTATCCAAATTATTTGTATTAATGTTATATCAGGCTATTTCCAGCAATTAACAGGACATACAATTAATTCACTGGAATTTCCCTGTTATTCGGGACTGGTATGATGTAGCCATTATGAGATTAGATGAAAGAATGGTGTTTACAAAACAATCTTTTTGCCGAGGTTCACATTTTGTTGTCTTGCATCAAACACAAACAAACTGCATATCATTACCCTGCGTATCGTACCCAGTATATACATATCATAAATATTGATCGATTGATTTCATCTTTTACGTCTTTGCGGGAATATTTCACCCATACACGATGACTATCAGACTTGAAATTTGGTTCACGCTTTGACATTGTTACCTCGTAGTCACGATAGTAATAAAGTGAGTTGTGTATGTTTTTTATATTTTAAATTAAATTGGGGTTTAGAGCAGCTTTCAAGATTCTCTCACATATTATGGCTTGCCATTTTTAGAGAAAGAAGAAACCTGCAACATCCTTACCGCTGAATGTTGCAGCAAACCTGCAAGCACCTACTGGTACTGACAGACCAGGGATGATAACTGTATTGCGATGGTACAGACGGCGCATCATATCATGAGTACGTCAGAAAGGTAACGTTTGTAAACATTGATGCCTGGATCCCGGGGGATGGGATTTGAACCCAGGGCCTTTGGCTTTGCTCCAAGTGTTACGCCATTGTACTATCACTCACCCCCACACAGATAATGGTCATCCAGGCAAAGAAAGACTGGTGTATATATTGTATCATCATCAACATCTTGTTGTCAGCATATGGCTAACTGTAAATCTGTGGCAGGGAGGCCGTCTCCATGGCAATCTATCTGATCTATGTGCTTCATAGCGAGATATACACAGAAGAAGAGTCACACAGTAGAGGAAGAGAAGATCAACAGAAAAACAGGAAACAACACTTAGTTTATTATTCCTCTACCAATGTTCTGTGCTTTTCTGTTGTTACTTAGCAAATGTTACCATGGTAGTGCCTTCCGTTACTTGACAAATACATGTTACCATGGTAGTGCATTCCATTACTTGACAAATACATGTTACCATGGTAGTGCATTCCGTTACTTAGCAAATACATGTTACCATGGTAGTGCATTCCATTAATTGACAAATACATGTTACCGTGGTAGTGCATTCTGTTACCTGACATATACATGTTACCGTGGTAGTGCATTACGTTACTTAGCAAATACATGTTACCATGGTAGTGCGGGTTGGTCAGATACATGTTTTCTAATGAATGCACACATCACCAATTGTCGATAACTTCAAATATCACCTTTATACCTCAACTTTACATCAGTACTTTGAATTAATTTCTTCTTTGTTAATATAATACTTACTGCATGATGGGTAAAATAAAAAAAATTTAAATAATTGTATACCCCGACCGAAAAGGATATTTTATCAAAGTATTTTTCAATTTCTGAAACATCAGACAGCAATATAATGATATGAACGGCTATGCAAGAACAATATTGATTTCCCAAGTATATCACATCCCAAAGAGATCCGAGTGGCATTTGATACAAGGTGACATGTTCTTGTGGAATTCTGTTCCTGGTCTGTCTGACCTCACAGTAGCGGACATTGTTGTTCTAAGTGTTGCAATCATACAATAACTCATTAATTCATTCCTATTCTATCATTCACAGCTGCAGTACTCGTAATAACCATAATTAATAACCATAATTAATAACCATAATAACCATCCTTGTAGCAACATCAGTCGTAGTCTCACACTTATCCGCAATCTGGACCAGTGCACGTGTCCTCAAAGAGTAAAGAATAACAAGCTGGCACACATTAGGACACTTAAGTTATGGTTGTCGTATTCAACAAAACTAAGTAATAAAATGGGAAATCCATTTTCTCCTCCGTCCTTGAGATTATATAATTACACTACATGTGAAGAAGAGATATTTCTTTTTCAATATTCTTTATCTGAGAAACAAATGAGATAAAAAGAAAAATTCCCCCCAGACAACATAAATCCATGCTAAAGCAAGTGTGTTATGTAAACGCTAAAGCAAGTGTATTATGTAAATGCTAAAGCAAGTGTGTTATGTAAACGATAACAGCCCAAACCAAGCATAGTAATCAGCATAGTATCTGTCTATTTAAATCTAAAGAAATTTAAAGCAACATTGCCTTCAGTTAACTGTCGGAAATAGGTTATGCCCCATTAATAACCTAACCTCATGTTGAGAATAACAGTTTGTTTAAAAAACATGTGTTCACAGATAAGAGAGCAAGAGCACGAGGCCTCATAGTCTATCATAAAACAGCACACATCAGCACAGAGATCACCCGCTCTTACAGGGATCATAAAAGATAACTGGCGGATCCTAATTCATGCCGAAATAATTTCCCATAATTAAATGCGGAATATCTGTGCCTTGTGATATTGGCACACAAAATAAGAATATGGTAATGATGCTGTGATTAAATGATGACGAATATTAGCAAACTTCCGAAATGTCTAGAAGTCCTAATACTCAGAACCGGGTTGTATCAAAGCTTCATTAACTAATGGATTAATTAACCGCTAATGCTACATTAACTCTTAATGCCATTTAATGACACGACAATGACTACGTCACTATCTAACATTCAATTGAAGTAGGGCTTTCCCCTAAATATTTCCCATAATTCCATTTCAAAAGAAGCTCAGTACACCTCGATGTCGAGTCGTGACATAAAATGTACCGCCATCTTAAATTACGTGTAGTATTGCAGTGATATGTGCGCGTGTATCAATTAATTAATTGTTTTACGTTGCAGCGGGAATATTTGACACATAGGCGACGACATACTATTTATGATTTATGCACGTATATTAAAAACAATATCAGCTCAAAAAGATTTTTCTACAGATGAGTGGAATATGATTTAAACTACATTTTGTAATTCCTACATTTCTAAATTTCCGGGAGCATACCTGCAGCTCTCACTAGATACATATAATATTGCTAACACAGATTATGTGTATGTCCACTGCACTATTATCATGTGTGTGTTTAAATTTTATATTGAATGGGATGAACTATGACAATATGTAACGTTTTAGATCTAATAAATCAAAATATTCGTTCAAGGTATGTGTGTATAATTCTAACACTGTGTGTCTTTCCCAACGAGTTATTCCACAACAACGTACACGTAAACAAATCTGTTATCTACATTGTATGTACATGCACGTGTATGTAGACTTAATTCCAGTTCCCCTCTCGATATTTCACATTTAGATTCCAATTAATGGAAATAAAACATGTTCGGAAATTACAATGTGATTGAACTGCGTCAATCCTAGAAAACAAGTGGTTATGTTTTTCTCCCTCCTCCGAACATCATTTTGAGGTCCTCCTGAATGATGGCTTAATTCAGCCCCCGACCTCATTTAGTTAATGAGCCGCTAATAGGGGGTTTAACGTTGCTACAACTTTCATGCAACGCAACGTATGACTTATGAACCAATGATGATGACTGCACTATCATGACCAGATCAGACCCCGAGATTACGACATGTTTTTGAGTTTTGACTTCAGGCTCAACAGCAAGTGCTGGAATGTCATTGCCCCTCGGTTCTGGGCTTATAAGATGCGATTGCCCAGTGATTCTGGGTTTACAACAATGTACAACTTAGCAAGAACATAGATGCGACTTCCTCTTGGTTCTGGGTTTACAACCATGTCCAGCTTAGTGAGCGAAGAGATGCGATTGCCCGGAAACCTCATTTCAAATCCCTCACTGAGGTGTTGGAGGAAACCACGCGTGCGCCATCTCCACACACGCACCTGTCCTTTGAAGACGTACCTCATTGCAGCGACTCGTGATGGGCACGGTATCACACGCCATCAATCATGACTATGATGATGCCTGAGCAATATGTTTTTTCCCTCTAACGATGCACATCTATGCGGAATCCTCACCAAGTGCTTCACACAACAATGGCAGCTAATCAAGAGAAAATACTGTTGTCGGCTCTCTACGCAGAAGAAAATGGTTGTATGCATGCAATGTCGACATAAGTCACTGTTTTCACATTCATGTGTGCTTGCAACACAAAATACAAATCCACAGCAAAGAAACACCAACAGTATGAACACCATCAGTAATACCACCATTTGACATATGACAGATGACCTTGAAGATATGTCTTACACCAAAATGCCAGTTGCAATCCTGGATGCGAACGAACGTTGCAATCCTAGATACTAACGCCAAAAGTGATAATGGGGCCGTTATTCTCTACAGTATTTCAGAAACATGATGATCTGTTTACAATGGGAGGGGAACACCCAGCAGCTGTGTGTTCCAGCGAAACCCACAACCGATGGTTAGATCAGAACCATTAGCGCCATTGTGGATTTTAACAAAAATGTAAACTGTCAACGTCATCGACTCGGCAGTGTCGTAGGAGCTGCTGTAGCTGGAACACTGACATAGACAGACAGATAGACAGAAAATAGACAACTGGAACACTGACATAGACAGACAGACAGACAGAAAATAGACAGCTGGAACACTGACATAGACAGACAGACAGAAAATAGACAGACTAACAGGCACAGGATTGCTAATTCTTTGATTCAAGTGAGCTAAAAATACACAATGTAAATATTTCAACCCCACGATCAATTACTCCTGTGTTCATTATTTATTAGGGTCAATTACCGACACCTTATTTATAGTCTTCAGTATACAATATATTATTTATAGTCTTCAGTATACAATATATTCAGCTACCTAAATGACAGACAGAAAGAATTAATTTGATGTCAAAATTCAAATATGTGCATATATACATTTTCAAATATTGCATACATGAGAGAAAAACAAATCCAGTTGATTATATTCATATCATGATCATTTATTCAACCACCTTATGGATGTGATTGTCAGTACTACTATGTCACTGGTACACTTACTGGGGAATATTTGCTTGTACTGTGTACTATTGATTTCCAACCAACGAGGCAAGTGGAAACAGATAGACTTCGCTCCGAAAAGACTCCAACCGTTTGGAATAGATTTCTCTGCTGCCAAATCCTTTATTCAAAGTCATTGACGCAAAGGTCTGATCAATACTGAATGACTTGTAGCCCCGTTGACTGACATCAACCCGAACATGGCTGCCCAGGTGAAAACGCAAGCGATATCTCAATGTACAGTTTAAATCTCGAGTCTTGACTGTAGAACCGTATCTCATCTTTAAATCACTAACTCTTTGCTCATCTGCATCCTCAAAACAAGAAATCTTGCAGACAAATCATTCTGCATAAAGTAGCTTATTTATGCAAACATGACCATTGTAAATGTACCTATAATGATCAGCCAACTACATACAAAATCAATCAGAAAGTGTGGATCAACAAATGAGAGATCTACAAACACAGCTGAAATCACTGGCTATTATTGACTACTACTGGCTACTGCTGGCCACTATTGAAGTCTGGCACAAACACCAAATCACTGTGTGGAGAATCTGAGGTCGGTCTCCCACACATCAGTCACTCGGTCTCCCACACATCAGTGAGTGACGTACAACAATATCAGTTCCCTCCTTTTATGGCAGCAAACATCGCCCAACTGTTCACTTTCTGTTTCTTGTAAATGCCACCTGTTTACAGTATTGCCTGAAGCTTCATCCACATTTTTCTTTTTGCATGAAAAACAAACCCAAAACATTTCATTTTTGTAACTCGAAGCAGAATGAGGTCACGATGACCCTCGGTATACGATTCGCAATATTCATGGTGCAATTTGCATTGCAATAAATATCTGACAATGAAAGATGCAGTTAAAGCCCAAGGCGTGAAGATCGAATAAATAGTATGCACACACACACACACACGTTCAAGAGACAAAACTGGTAGATTTATGGAAAATGTCTTGTAATTATCAAATAAAAGTAAAATATTGTAAGAATAATTCAGGATAAATGGTTATGATTAGCCTGGTCTAGATTGGAATTAGAAAATAACCCAACAGTAGTGAGATTGAAATTAGCCCAGTCGGGACCAGACTGAAATTAGCCCAGTCGGAGCCGGACTGAAAGTAGCCTAGTCGGAGCCGGACTGAAATTAGCCCAGTTGGGGCCAGACTGAAATTAGCCCAGTTGGGGCCAGACTGAAATTAGCCCAGTCGGGGCCAGACTGAAATTAGCCCAGTAAGGACCAGACTGAAATTAGCCCAGTCGGGGCCAGACTGAAATTAGCCCAGTCGGGGCCAGACTGAAATTAGCCCAGTCGGGGTCAGACTGAAATGAGCCCAGTCGGGACCAGACTGAAATTAGCCCAGTTGGGGCCAGACTGAAATTAGCCCAGTCGGGGTCAGACTGCAATTAGCTCAGTAAGGACCAGATTCAAATTAGCTCAGTAAGGACCAGACTCAAATTAGCTCAGTAGAGACCAGATTCAAATTAGCCCAGTAGGGACTAGATTAAGATTATGATGATGCAGACCTCTGAACATTACAATGATTGCAGACATTGGTACAACTATAACATCAACCCTGCAATGTCCACAGATATTAGTCGACAAAGGCCATCATTGACCAAACTTAAGCCTACACATCCCTGCATAAACGGCAGGAAAATAAAACACATCAAACGGGATTTCTTTCTACGCTTTTCCTTCGTATCGACAATATCCTGCCATATCGGAGAAGGCCCAATAGTCAGCACTGACCCAATAAACTTTGGGCTTTCTTCGCATCGATGTGATCAATATACTCCTACGCACTCACGAGACATTCGATTCTCGCAAAAAGCTGCTTGAATGAGAAGAAATCTGGTGATTGGCTCTGGGACAGAAAGGCAATAACTGAACGCGCTCATCTCACTGCGATATCAACAGTTTGCACTTAAAGCACTTTTTTTTGGAGATCATTTACTGAAGAAATACATTTTAATAAGTATGTTTTGGATCGTCCTGTGTCGTAAAATGTTCCAATAGTTCATCAGAAAATCACACTTGATTACATCGCATCACAAGACAGCTGATGGTTGGAAGAACCAAAGAAAAGAAAAAATATATTAAACATATGCACATTTTGTGGAAATGTCACCAAACTATATAATGGAGGCATGAAATGTGTTCAGTACAATATGGACATCACAATGTACAGTAAATACAATATGGACATCACAATGTACAGTAAATACAATATGGACATCAGTAAATACAATATGGACATCACAATGTACAGTAAATACAATATGGACATCACAATGTACAGTAAATACAATATGGACATGACAATACACGTGCTACAGATATAATTAAAGCTCATTGCACAGCCCATGTCAAAATATTTTCGAAATGTTCATAAAGGATAGCTTTACTTCAAGTCTCAGTTTTATTACCATCTGAAAGCTTCATCAAGTCGATAAACGAATGCAATACCAAATCTCTTGACAACACGGTGCCAACAGCTACAGATTATGGAATATCAACAGCACAATAAATCTACAGTAAGCATTTACAGGCAAATAATATAGGAAGTATGTTTGGCATAACAAAGCCAAGAAAACTTATAAAGATGGAGACAATTTCTGTGCATACTTGGAGGTCAGAGAGTGGTGCCCTTGAGGTCAGAGAGTGGTGTCCTTGAGGTCAGAGAGTGGTGCCCTTGAGGTCAGAGAGTGGTGCCCTTGAAGAAGTTGGCACTATTTTGGTAGCATTTGTCGTCAGTTCCCTGCCAATAGCTTTCATTTCAGTAATAGCAAAGCCAGCCATAAAGTACAGTATCCTTAAGCAGGCTTGCAGAGAATGTGGTGAAACAGTATCTAGCTTGTGTGGAACAACCCTTTCTCTGTTGTGTGCCGACATAGGTAGGATCCATCACACACACCACTAGTTGCACAGCCGGGGTATGTCACACTTAATTTAACACTGTCCGAAGTTCAACCCTCAAAAATAAATACACAAAATAAATTGTATCCAAAAATAATAATTAAATATTTCATCCAAAAATTATTATCAAATTGCCATGATAATTGTATATAGCAAAAATACAAAGCCACAGAAGATATTAAACAATCAGATAACACACAATATTGCTGAATCGATTCTATGTTCATAAAGTGCACATGGCTATTGTAGATAGTACTATGTATACAGTAATGGATACTCAATAATCACACCACCTGCTACAAACCACTAAATCACAATGAACAAACTGTTAAACTCGTATCGTCAACATGGTGAAACAAATTCAAACGAATCCTAAATACCGAGAAGTTACATACATAAACTTCATCATATAAAAATAGAATTAAGATATCATGAAATGTTTTTATTAATATTATGATTTAATGCTCAACTCAAATGTGGTATGGGGATTTGTGAACAAAACGTTGAGTTGGAACATGAAATTGTACGAAAAATAAAATGTTTTGTAATCTTGGGGTTTGGACGTGTATCTTTTTAGAATCTTGGCTTGACATGGAAGGAGGGGAAGTATAAAGTCTTTGAATGTAATATGAGTAGCCATGAGAAACCCTCCCTCCCCAAAGTTGCACAGTCATCAATTTCTATGAGCAAGTGATAATTAATAAGCCAGCTCAGAGTTTCGAATATGCACAGAATACGCGTGCACGCGTCAAAGGTGAAAGCGCAAAAAACAAATGTCTGATGGATTTAGCACTAATAATGTGTTTATCATCTATTTTGCATTACATATTCTGGTGGTTGTGATAAGCATGTTAATAACACTATTGTTACTATAATATATGTGCTTTCACCTGTGACATGCACGTGTATTCTGTGCATATATGAAACTGGTTTATTTATGCAAGTGGAAATCATACGATTTTACGAGGACATCGTCAATGAATAGAGATGTTGTTCACATTGAAGGACTTGGTAGTACCTGGCAACATGCCATAGTACATTACTTAGGACTACATGATCTGGCCACTAGTTTACGAAACTTTATTGGAGTACGATTTCATGCTTAATTCCAAGTTTTGGTCACAAATCCCCATTTAAAATTTGAGCTTGAGCATGTAATCGTACTCAAAATGTTTTGTAATCTCTGGACCTGATCAATTACTCCACTGTCCCCACCCGTAGCTCTTTGTAGATTCTAAGGGTGCTTCATACAATATATGATTAGAGTTACTCTCATTTCTTCCCACCATGCACAAGTTCAATCACTGATGCTATTATGATGTCACTGTGATGTCATTGTGATGTCATTGTGATGTCAACCCATTGCAATGAAATATAAGTGTATATTAGAGAAGTGGATGCACCCAGACAGTACATCATGCCACTCACCTCGAGGGACTAATTTATCTTACCCAACATTAACATTGCTGTTCATAATTAATGAAGGAGTGTGCTATAGAATCAATTGGTCAATAGACAGAAAAAAATTGCCTTGATGTAGGAATATTGGTTTTGATAGATACGATGCTATATGATGATGACACAATGCTGGATACTGTCGAATATATAGAGGATCTCATATATTATTGAATTTATTAAACGAGTTGGCAAAACTAATATTAAGCATATCATTTTGGCCAACGAGTTTAATAAATTCAGTATTCAGTAACTGTAAAAACTATTGTAATATCGATTTTCAGTCACTATAAGAGTTGCACCTGCCACAATTTCCATTAGAAAAACATTTGAAAAATCTGGAGAATATAATTCTTCTTTAAAAATTTTATAATTTTTAAATTGGGGTTTAGAGCCGCTTTCGAGATTCTTTCACTCACATCACGGCTCGTCAGTTTAGGGCACGAGGAAACCAGCAACATACATGGCCATGTAAGTTTGCGCTTTAGGCAATCAATGTTCAGGTGGGATCATTCCATTGCTTTCATAGTTGAAGAGCCAATCAGTGAAAACGTTGCAGAAGTGAGTGAGTGAGTGATTATGTAGTTTAACGTCGCTGCGGGAACCTTTCACCCATTTGCGACGATTAAAGATTTAATTATTTTACTATATGGGTTTTAAAAATGAAGAAGCATGGAAAACATACAAAAAGGTATTTAAAATTATGCAAATGATGTAATAGCAAGATTAATAGTAAAATTACATATATGATTTAGTAGCTTGATGTAGTTGATAAGTAATTTAAAACCTTCCATATGTACCAATTACAGAAGAAACTGGTTTGCTGCGAGCATGCCTGACACGATGATAGATTTATCAGTTTTCCAGCATGCAAGGAACAGGATTCCTGAAATAACATTTAAAAAACAACACATTTTTCTAAACAAGATCTCCCATGTTTTAACACCAGCTAGCTAAGCTGCAATTGTGCAGTTCTACCAATTCCTTCACATTATAAAACGGTAAGTCTTGGAAAATCAATGTTAATTTGCCAGTTTCTGACAGAAGTATAAAATCAAACAAACAAACAAAATTTTAAAAAATATATATGTCTTCCTACTAAAGAACAATGAAAAACAGTCACATTGAAGTATATGCTACCATTGGGAAGAAACAAACTAAATTCTAAATTAAGCCTCAAATAAAATTAATTGCAATAATTATTAACAAGAAGTTTTATTGATTTATGTTGCTGTGGGAATATTTCACCCACATGCGACAATAACTACAAGAGAATGCTTGCATTGATTGGTATTGTTATTGCTGAAACAATTTTCTTGGAAGTTATTTTCAAAGGGCATTTGCAAAGATGACTGTTGTGGCATCCATATTTGGATTTGAATTCCTCAAATAAGACTCCCAGTCTTCATAATCGATCAATAACTTTGCAGCAACCACACAATTTTTGGTAATCGTGTCTAACACTGCACCAGAACACGCCAGGTCTTGGGTGTCATTTGCCTTGATCTACCTAGCCTTCTGAAGAGTGACAGGCCTGTTCTATATCCATCTTGGTTGATGCCTGTCTGACCCACAATCTTCTACAACAGAAGGTGGTGGCACTGACTCCCTAACACTTCCATCCCAGATACCAAATCCGCCTGGCTGCGTAACAGTGTTTGTTCAGGTCAGAATGCACTACCACACAACTTTCTGCTTATGATGGTGAGGTTAGAACTACCGTGCAGTTACCAAACCAAACCAAACCATCCTATAAATAGTTCCCATCAGTGCTGCATTGTGGGATTTTTCAATACCGTGGCTCGAGATGCAAAGGCCTGGCAGGGTAATGCCAATACAAAGGTGAACCAGTCCATTGCAATGGGTTTTACTCGGTGCTCGAGGGATCAAAATGCAAGTGGATCAGTGCAGCAGACTCTTGTTCTCAGGTGGTGAAGAACCAGCAACTGGTAATATCTCTACCAGTACAAGTTTCGGCAATATGACCGGCACCTGTGAAGTGTTCCCCCTGGGACTCCCTGGTGGGCCAGTAACAAATGTATAAATTGGTCGAGCTTGTTCTTCTCACTGTGGAACACATTCTTAAGTTTCTATCAGTATCGCTGTCCTATAGGGCAAGGCAAGTCGAGTGGCATGCAGTGGGATGAAGGTTAAAGCACAATGGCATAGCAGTCTTGACTTCTGGGGGAAAGAGGCATTCAATCACGTCATAGCAGTCTGGATTTCTGGGGAAGAGGCCTTCAACCATGATCTTTATAACAGATTGTGGAAGACAATCTAGCCTCTTCATTTGGTGCAGGAAGGTCGTCGGCTTGGCTTGAACATTAGACTGAATGCAACGTGTCATAACTCATCTGGCTAAAAAGGGATCATGCAGATAAATCTATTTCCATTTCATTACGAAAGCTTTTGAAAGAAAGCCACAGGTATCCACGGTCCTATTTGTCTCATGTTCCACCTTACAGGATCTGCCTTTCCAACACTTAATAAACAAACTCCTTAAACACAGACAGAGGAGTTCAGCCGAAGCAATAAAAGAACTTCTGGCAAACTAACACCCATCAAGTATGTGTGGCGTCCCAGAGAAAATGGATTTGGTAACATAATTTAAGTAATTACAAGTCCGCTAAGCACCAGAGCAAACAATTATTGTAGACTATTGACATTTTCAGTTTGATGCTATTATTTAGTTTCCAATGGAGTAGTTACATACGGCTTATGTCCCTGTATTGCGTCTTAAAAGGTGTGTGCAAAGTGGACAATTTCTGGTGCACATTGTGAGTGTCGGGGAGAGAGGAAGGCAGCCGCTACTTACACCACAGAAAGCTTTGCCCGGCCATCGTCTAGATTGGACTCAATTGTACAGAATCAAATCGAGTAAATCTGCCAATTTGGCTGAAAACTCTCATTTCTGCAATGTCTAAATAGAGATGAATTTCCTTATTGTCTGCACTATGATTGGAAACGGCAGAGCATCTTCGAGACCCGAAGTTGATTATGCGCCAGCGCGGGGTGTCATTTTGATGTTGCCATGGCATTCCATTCACCGGTGGATATCTCGGACAGGAATAGCTGGGTGCTGATTTTGGGCCTTGGACTTGGCTGTTAATCTGGGTGGCTGCCAATTCAAACAGTCAGATCGGCAGGAGAGATGGAAGAATGGTGGAGGGCGACAGGAAGTAATTAATGTCCTTCAACTTAACACAGACATATACAATGAAAAAGGAACATCTGACCATGCGAGCTAGAGTGTGCCCAATTTCCACTATATTGCTCTCAACAATTTACAAGAAGAAATTCAACGACAAGGGACCCGACAAGGGACCCAACAAGGGACCCAACAAGGGACCTGACAAGGGACCCATTATTTCTTCAAGTAGCTACCTTGTTTCTCAGGAAACATGATGATTGCATGTGGCCCTTCATTACTAGTTCCATCGAGACTTAAAAAAGACTGGAGTTGTCTTTTAATAAGGTATACTTTCAGATACTGTACCTGTGATGCACTGCACATGTTAAATACATCAATTTTAAGAACTGGCATTTAAGTTGTATAGGCACATCTGATTACACTGTGTAGTTTGTCAATAAAAAGCACACATCTCGTTGACATCAATCAGTGGTATCGGTCCTCCACCTACTTGCTACAGTCACAATAATCAGCTCACATGCCATTAAACATCTTCCAGCCCTTCAGCGAAAATCAAGCATGGCAGTGTGCACAAGTGTAGTACAGAATGTGCACACTTAAAGTGACTCAAACACCAAATTCATGTTGTATAAACCTAAAGAACTGATGATCCTACACCACGTACAGTGATCGATTTCCTTCCAAATCATCCGTTATTGATATAAATCAGGTCATTTTCTGGGCAGTCAGTTTGTATATTTACATTGACTGCGTGCGTGTGACTTCTCAACCCACGAACCGATCATAGCATACTGTGTACTCTTACAACCATGTGACTAACGTACAGTGGACAGACACCATTTTCAAATACCCCGATTCCATGGCTCACAATCGCGGCAAACACCAGCAACCTACTGTGTAACAGTATCCATATCATTCAAAACTATATTTGAAAAAAAATAATAATCGATATTCATCCACCAGTTGGAAACACTATAGTGTATTGATTTTATTTCCTGGCTTTAACCCAGGTTGATAACAAACCATTTGGTTCATGAACAGAATGATCTTTTGAGCATTCCTCAGAACATATCAAATCAGGAGGTACAAACTCATTGTATAGTTTAATGGAATTTTGCAGTGCCAATGTGCGTTTAAATATCAATGGTGCATCTATCATTGTCCGGAGATCTAGACAAATACAATTACTTTAAGAATCAACAGAGGCAAGTACATCTCATCATTGGAATGTGATACATGTGAGAACAAGTTAACCGGCACCGAGAGATTAACGAAACATTTCGAGTATGATTTCATTTTAAAGCTCAAATTTAATATAGAGATGTCAATAAAACTTTTAGTTCAGCATGAAATTGTAGTCCAAAAAAGTTTCATAATCTTGGGACATGATATTCCCCGCATGTATTTACAGCTGTTCTTCATGAACAGATACCTTAGTGCCTGTGTTGTATTAGAACTCCTGACCTCTTGGTTTCATATTTCAACACTGAATTACTGGACTAACCTGTTCCTCAACCATACACATAACATATTCAATTGATTGCATGTTTGCTAGGAAAATGGCAGTACTCTATTGGCCAATGTGACAATCCTGTATTTGATATTCAAAATAGATGTGTACGAATGACCTATTGGTGATATGTGCAAATAGGTGACCCTACATTTCCATGCAGTGCTGTAATCAACTTGCTGTTGATTGTATTTAAAGGTCCACGTCCCTTAGGCACCCAAACACCATCTACAAAGACTAACATACCCTTTCTGATTATCTATATGCCACAGCATTCTCGACCTATTTGTAGCAAGTCGGATCCCTACTATTCACCGAATTATATCCGAAGTTTATCACAAGAGATGTAGTATACTTGCTTGTAAACTATTACCCTGTAAACCTTAAATCAAGCTTGATTGCAACAACACCCAAATGTCTGTATTCACGAGCAGAGAATGTTGCAAAACAGGTGTTCTTTTAACTCGGGTTCATTAAGCTTTATCCTGCTGGGGGCACATGGAGATGCCCAGTACAGGGCATACTTGGTTGCATGCAGCAGTGACAAGGTTAATCAGCTCCCTACTGTATCAGTAGCAATGACTGCTGAGATCTAATGGGTAAGTTTGGTCACCCCTGGTTTGGCTGGAAGAAGCATAAACAGTTTACACACAGAATGCCATCAACATTACAGTCAATTCCAATGAATCATAAACCTGATAATTACACATTTTATTGAACTTAAAAGCTAAATATCACATCCCACACCTCTCGAAAACAAAATTAAATTTGTTTGTAGTCAGAAAAATAAAAAGACAAAAAAATGTCAATATATTGCAGCTATTTTGATAATCATGAATACGCTTTAAGAAAATCATTACTAATCGGGTAGGAAACAACGAGGAATTGACTGCAATAACAAGATGGAGTTATGTTCACAAACGTGGTACTCACCCAAATTGGGATCTTTTGGTGGTTTATAAAAGGATAAACCTAATGAAATTATTGCAGCTACAATGAGAATAATAAGAGTGACATCTTGAAGAGCCTCCCACACGAGGCGCATGAACGACTTGGGAGGCTTCGGAGGTATAATATTGGATCCAAATACTTTTCTTCTATGTTCTAAGTCTACTGGGTTTCCTGATAATCCTGCAAAGAAAAGAAAGAAAAGAAATCCAGATTAGTGACATTAATAGCAACGAGTAGGAATGGCAGCACATGGGTACAGGGGAACTGGCTGTACTGAAAGTGCTGATGAATCTTCATGGATATATTATACACAATGGGGGCTAGTAAAAGTATATTATGGCATTAAACATGAATATCTTACAAATGCACAATTTTACAAATAAAACAAATTACCAATATATAGGACAATACTGCATGGGATAGAAATATGCAAATTAACTGCAACACCAATAGCACTGAGTGTGGCAGTAAACCTGCAAACACCGGTATTGGTAATAGACAATATGAGTTTTCAAGCTGTACTAAAACTGTGCATTACTGAAATATATATCTCTTTATCTCTCTCTTTCTCTTTCTCTTTCTAAAACTGTACATCATTGCAATTCTATTGTAGAAATATTTTCTCCTATATCTCTCTGCCACTGTTCAACAGCCTGTGACACATACATCCAGCATCCAATTCCTCCTGGGCTATTATTAATCTCTGGACTCTCATGGCATACAGCTATCCCCAGCACAGCCACCAGTCCAGATATAGCCAGAGCCAGAGCCCTGTCCAGAGTTAAAGAAAATTCCAAACCATGATCTTTGCTTTGAAATAGATTATTTAGACCTCGAATCAATTTTCCGAAATGGCAAAGGTCGATCCGACCAGAAACCGTTTTAGTCGAGTATTGACTGGAGACACAGAAGGCAGAAAATGAGGTGTGTGTGTGTGTGTGTGTGTGTGTGTGTGTGTGTGTGAACTGAGGTGGTGTCTATTGGAATGCTCACCACGGGAAGTTGGCTTAGTGTATCCACAGAATAGTGGCTGGTATTAGTGTTGTTGACTGAATGTCTGGAATATGTACAGAATAGTTGCCGACATTCGATTTATTAGCTTAGAGTCTGGAATATGCATCCAATTGCCTTTGGTTTTAGTGGAATATGTACAGCATATGTTATGGTCTTATCTTTGTTGGTGTAGTGTCTGGAATATGATTAGCATTAGTTTCTAATTTTAGCGTAGTGCCTGGTAATCCTCTGGTAAAATTAATTTACACAGTGTATCTCTAAAACACTAATGGCTAAGTATTAGAGCAGCATGAAACGGACCTCAGGTCACACAAGGTTTTCATCAAAGCATATTGTACTGCATATAAAGAGGTGTCACATGACAAGTGGAGATACACTCTAGAGGTGTCACATTACAAGTGGAGGTACACTCTAGAGGTGTCACATTACAAGTGGAGGTACACTCTAGAGGTGTCACGTGACAAGTGGAGGTACGCTCTAGAGGTGTCACGTGACAAGTGGAGGTACGCTCTAGAGGTGTCATGTGACAAGTGGAGGTACACTCTAGAAGTGTCACATTACAAGTGGAGGTACATATTCCAGACTGCCATATCTCCATTGACACCTCTAACAGATACAGGTGTCACAGATACAGGTGTCAACATGTGTTGCTGCACACTACCCAGCACACATGATTAAACACCAGAAATTCACCAGACATTTGTGTCCCTTTGATAGGATGCGGGGTATCACAATTGCCAGTGGTTCGTATTATGAGTTTTAAGCATGCTCATCAGCGAAGATGTTGACAGAAATAAGTGGCAGCAATCAATAACCTGCTTCAATCTAAGCTACTATTGACCTCAAGGCCATATCTGCCACAGGAACAAGTCGCTTCTTGTACAGATGACCACACAGAGATACTCAGAGATGATTGCAAGTGGCGATAAGCAGACTTAATTCATTCATTCACTCATTCTTGCACAGAGCAGTAGTTGCAGTTCCTGGCACTGGGAAGCATAAGTGATATGATGGTCAATAGTAAGATGGATGCAGTAGGATGATATTTCAACAGTATTTTACGGATGGAGGATGAGGATATCAGGAATAATAACGATTTGTGCACACAGTATTGCTAGTGTCCATGAACCAAGAGAGGTAACTAAATTCACCGCCTCCAACTGGTTTTCAATTTTTGATTTTCCAATGAGGTTCACATTTTCAAAAGAGACAAATCTTTAAGAATGTTCTAGTCTTAACTTGTGGCACATGTAATAAGCCGGCTCGGACTGTTGAATGCGCGTGAAATAAATGTCTGAGGTGGTGTACCACTAATAATGTCTGAGGTGGTGTACCACTAATAATGTCTGAGGTGGTGTAACACGAATAATGCTAGTAAGGTGCTTATCAGAACCACCAGAAGACTTTAGTGTTGTAACAAATAAACATGTGTAACGCAAAATAGATGTTAGACACATATTATTAGCGATACAGTCAACGTTGTTCATATTGTTCATACAGTCGATGTTGTTCATGTCTCATACAGTCGATGTTGTTCATGTCTCATACAGTCAACATTATTCATGTCTCATACAGTCAATGTTGTTCATGTCTCATACAGTCAATGTTGGTCATGTCTCATACAGTCAATGTTGTTCATGTCTCATACAGTCAATGTTGTTCATGTCTCATACAGTCAATGTTGTTCATACAGTCAATGTTGTTTATGTCTCATACAGTCAATGTTGTTTATGTCTCATAGAGTCAATGTTGTTTATGTCTCATACAGTTGATGTTGTTTATGTCTCATACAGTCAACATTGTTCATGTCTCATACAGTCAATGTTGTTTATGTCTCATACAGTCAATGTTGTTTATGTCTCATACAGTTGATGTTGTTCATGTCTCATACAGTCAATGCTGTTTATGTCTCATACAGTCAATGTTGTTCATGTCTCATACAGTCAATGTTGTTCATGTCTCATACAGTCAACATTGTTCTCCATGTCTCATACAGTCAATGTTGTTCATGTCTCATACAGTCAATGTTGTTCATGTGCTTTTACCTTTGACACACACACGTGCATTTGAAACTCTGAACTGGCTTATTACGAACCACTACATACAGGAAGCTGGCTTACCTTCATTTGGCGACGTATATAGCATCTTGCACATTTCAGTAACTCCATTGTATTTGGTCTGTACAATTTCATAGCCCTCCGCCCCACGATTCTCCATCAAGTCACGGAGCTCCTTGAGGCTCAGCCCGTACTCGGCTGGGCGCCCGTCGACTGTGTCCATCGTGGTGCCCGAAGTGGGCGCCGCCGGCGCAGCCATTGCGCCTCAGTCACCTCTCACTGCCTCGCAATACCTGCAACAACAACGACAACGAACACCATCAGATGCCGTGGAAATGTAGGCGCACTTCAGAAACATGGTTGTACATCAGAAAGGTGGCTATACGTCGGAAACATCACAAATGTAATAAATACATCACAAATGTAATAAATACATCACAAATGTGCTTGTAAATTGGGAAGGGAACAGTGACAGTGTTATACATCCGAAATGTGGTAATACATGAAAAACTGTGGTATGCACGGATCTGTACACTGACTGCCATAGTGTCTAAAACCAACCAGGACAAGTCCAACGGGACTTCTGTGAAAGCCTTGAAAGTATCAACACTCGCAAGTCAACTCTATATGTCAAAAATTACATAGACCAGATATTAAAGTTTGCGTATGAAGAAACAAATATAAACAGAATACTACAGGCCATAAGCTTCACAGTCATGTGACTGATTAAGAAATGCACGTTTTTTTTTCTCGCTCCAGCAACAGAAACATTTCACAAGTTCCAATCAGCTGAAAAGAAACTTATTCACAAAGCACGACTAATTACAAATAAAGATTATACCTACAAATAAAGCCCCCCCTGTGTTACAGCATTAGTCAACATGAATTACACTCATTAGCAAGTCAGATCACTGGAATTCTGGCAAAGAAAATTAGCACAATCCTAACTCCCTGGGCAAACTAATAACCATGGTAAACTCATCATTAACCTGCTTCGATGCCCCAACGAAAAGGTATTTTTGTTATATGCCAGCTGGGTGAAAAATGACGGGAGCATCCAATATAAAAATTGTCAATAACCAGAATTAGTCTGGATGAGGTGTGTGACTAGTACATGTGACATAGTTTTAAGAGGTGAAGAGGTGACAAGAGGTGAAGGTACGATGACAAGAGGTGACGGTATGATGACAAGAGGTGAAGATACTATAACAAGCCGGAAGGTACGATGACAAGAGGTGAAGGTACGATGACAAGAGGTGAAGGTACTATGACAAGAGGTGAAGGTACTATAACAAGCCGGAAGGTACGATGACAAGAGGTGAAGGTACGATGACAAGAGGTGACGGTACGATGACAAGAGGTGAAGGTACGATGACAAGAGGTGAAGGTACTATGACAAGAGGTGTGGGCAGTGATTAACAGTAAGGATTATCCACCTACCACGGATGGGTATCATCCACATTTGGACAAGTGCATAGCCCAGACATACAGGGCAAGTAGTTTTATGTCCGATGGGACAAGTGCCTCAAAACGTTAATGTAGAGTCCTGGAATGTGCTATAAGATGGAAGGTACTATGACAAAACCTGAGGGTGCTATGACCAAGTACCTACCCCCTTCTGTGTCCCCTCCCCCACACAACAATACATAACCCTCAACTGGTCATGGACCTTCGGTGTTTAGCCAAGGAGGGCACAACTGTGACAAGGGAATCCATCACAAATTGTTCGCTCCTGCTGACAATGACATATTGATGAGGACACTTACCATTAAACTTCTCTTTGTCATCAATTATTCAACACGCTAATCCTCCCTAAGCCTGACATACACTCTCATAATCAACTGATAGGAGTAACTGATGACATTCCCCATCAAAGTTAGGAGCATGGGCTGTGTAGGATCATTGTACAAACAATAACAATAATAACAACAGCAGCAGCAATAGCAATAGCAGTAATAATAGTTACATAAATAGTAATAATGATATTAATATATAACAACAATAATAATAATAGTAATAATAACAATAATAGGGAGAAAATACTACTACTACTACTTCTTTTTTGTTTTGTTTTTAATTGGGGTTTAGAGTCGCTTTCAAGATTCTTTCACTTATATCACGACTTGTCAGTTTAGGG
>JAUTBT010085501.1:0-11570 GCA_032361225.1 Lepetodrilus schrolli | reverse complement strand
CACACACACACACACACACACACACACACACACACACACAGACACACACACACACACACACACACACACACACACACGCATGCATGCACACAAATTTGGATTTGGATACAGTAACAATATTAAATTGTGTGACAAATACCATGTCAATTTTTGGGTAATGCAAATCCAGCTTGTAACCAGAAGGTAAAGCCCGACTTTTGTAAACAAAAACTCAAACAATTATTAGAGATCGTGTCTGCGATCTTTGATTGTCATCAAATGAGCGAATACCGAATAAACAGTGGTCCATTTAAAATGGATGCGACAATATGAATGATAATGTCATGAAACCATTTTCAAATGCAATTTTATGCTCAAATTTTATGCATTGGGATTTGAAAACAAAACTTTGTTTGAACATGAAATCGTACTTGTACACTTTTGTAACCTATAGGCCTGAAGTGACACAGGGTCTGGCCGAGCTGGTGTAGTAATACACAAGTCATGTAACCGCCATGTGTCATGAGATATCGCTATTATTACAGCAATTATTAATAATCCTATATTTCATACTGATATTACTAGCAGTAGAGGAATAGAGAATGCTTCGTTATATGTCAACAAATTAATAAGTAATTCAATTTGTAGCCATTCGATTTATTAGTAAAATATGAAAATTGAAAATGATCCGTGTTCAGATAATTAGGGACAGCCAAACTAAAGTACAAAATATAGTTGTAAATGAAATGGTATATACATTTTGTTAATTGTTTTATTTTTATTTTTTAATTGATTGTGTTAACATAATTAGAATTTACAATTTGAAAAAAATTGGTCATGTTTGTATTTTTAGGGTCGATTAATTTAGGTGTTTGAACTATTAAGAGGGTTTGAATTATTAGCGTAATTATAGTATCATGTTAGGTGGCATATGTAAGGCTATGTTAGTTGATTAAGAAAGACAACTGTCATCATCATCATCATCATCATCATCATCGTCATCACCATCAATCATTGTCATCATCATCATCAATCATCATCATCATCATCATCATCATGATCACCATCAATCATTATCATCATCATTATCATCATCATGATCACCATCAATCATTATCATCGTCATCATCAATCATCATCATCACCATCAATCATTGTCATCATCATCATCAATCATCATCAATCATCATCAATCATCATCATCATCATCATCATGATCACCATCAATCATTATCATCGTCATCATCAATCATCATCATCATCATCATCATTATCGGTATTATCATCTTCATCATCATTATCATTATCATATGGAGAAGACCTCCAGCATGAGAGGGCTCTGTTGTATGGATGGCCATATTTGGAAATTGCGCACGAGCTTGTTGCTCCATTCTGCCAGGTTCCGTAACTCCGTCAGGCGACCCACGACCTTCGCAAACAGGAGGTCAGGTGACTCGTGGTTCTTCTTGAAGGAGTGCAACAGACATTCAACCAGCATCCAGTGGATGTCCTCCACTGCGACCTTGTCCTGAAGCTTACAGCGGTCTGAAATAAACACCGAAAATGATGTGAAAACAGAAGAGATTGTATTTTTTTATTTGGGCCATAGTTATTTGATTCCATTGTTTATGGATCTGCTGATCCGATTTTTTCCAGTTTGGAAAAAAATAAAAATAATATGTTTATTATATTCTGCCGACAGTGTTCTAGATTTTAGAAAATAATAATAACTGGTGATGGAACAAGTCCAATAAACCATCAATGGACATGAATAAAGCCTGGCAGGCAAGGGTTTTGAAGAACATTGCTTACTGGTAGATTTGTTGAATAAAAGGATAATTTATAACAATTATTGCTATTGACAAGCAGTACTTTGAAAAGAAGTGTGCATTTAAATCTGAAAATGTATATGCCCTGATGTTTTCACAATTGTTGACAATTACAGTTATTTCCTGTCAACCGACCATTCATAACCTCCAATTATCATTATTTTTATAATGGACCCAACCAACTGGCCAAAATATCGAATTATATTCATATATATTTTCAACCGCCCAAGTAAAAATGATCACAAAGAAATCTGTAAACCAGAGAATAAAAAAATTATGGTCTATTTCTGAAATTTGGGTTTACACCCACTTTCAAGATTCTTCCACTTATATCACGGGTTGTCAGTTTGAGGGCAGAAGGAAACCCGAAACATCTATAGCGCTGAATGTGGCAGTAAACCTGCGAGCACCGGCTGGTACTCAGTTGGTTGGTTGATTTTGGGTTTAAAGCCACTTTCAAGATTTATTCACTCACATCATGGCTTGCATGCATATGTACTGCTTGTACTAGTCTGGATTTCCACCAGTTTTTATAGTGCTAGCTCACTTGGAGGTATATCGTGCCGCAGATAGAACATGAATACCCCAATTAGACACAGTATACTGACTCCGAGCCGACTAGTCTTTGCTTTCCCCCCTTTATTGCTCAGTGCCAAGCGGGGGAACAACAAGTACCATCTTTTAACGTATTTGGTGTGACGCGACTGAGGATCAAACCGGAGACCTTCCGCACTCCGGGCTGACGCTCTAACCATTATGCCACGGAGCCGGCCTGGTACTCACAGACCAAGGATGATAACTGCATTGCCATGGTACAGACAGCACATCCTATCAATATTACATCAGAAAGGTAACTTTTGCGAACATTGATGCCGGGCTCCAGGGAACATTCATGCCTTTGGCTCCGAATTCCAAATGTTCTACCATGATACAAGGATACAAGGAACATGATACAGATACAAGGAACATCAACCACTGACCAGAAGACATGATACAGATACAAGGAACATCAATCACTGACCAGAAGACATGATACAGATACAATGAACATCAACCACTGACATGATACAGATACAATGAATATCATCCACTGACCAGAAGACATGATACAGAACATCAACCACTGACCAGAAGATGTGATACAGATACAAGGAACATCATCCACTGACCAGAAGACATGATACAGATGCACTTGATGATGACAAACTCTCCAGGCAGGACACCAAGCTTCTGGAATGTTCCGGCCAGTCTGAAGGACTCGAGGATGAAGTCTCGCTCCCAGATCTTGCACAGCTCCTTCAAGTGCAGACACCGGCCAGTAGGCAGTGCCACCGTCATCAGATCCGAGTTGTACGCTCTGAAGTTCCCGCAGAACCAGAACTCGTACCTGGCATCTGAAACATCGTAACTGTGAAGCTGAAACATAGTGATCGTATATCTGAAAGCTGAAATATCCAGCTGAAAGGTTGTTATTATACAGCTGGAACATAGTGATCATAACTGAAACATAGTGATCATACAGCTTAAACAGTGATCACACCACTGAAACAGTGATCATTCAGCTGAAACATAGTGGTCATACAGCTGATTTTTTATCTTATTTTGAATTGGGGTTTAGAGTCGCTTTCAAGATTCTTTCACTTATATCATGACTTGTCAGTTTTGGGCAGGAGGAAACCCGCAACATCCTTAGCGCTGAATGTTGCAGTAAACCTGCGAGCACCGGCTGGTACTGACAAGACCAAGGATGATAACTGCATTGCCACTCTGCAGACATCACATCCTAACAATATCGTGTCAGAAAGGTAACTTTAGCGAACATTGATGCCGGGCCCCCGGGGCGGGATTTGAACCTGGAGCCTTGGCTCTGAAGTCCAACCGTTCTACCACTGCGCTCCCACCCGCCCTCATACAGCTGAAACATACTGATCATACAGCTGAAACATACTGATCATAAAGCTGAAATGTGATAATATAGCTGAAAAAACTGATTATAATGATCATACAGCTGAAATGGTGATCACATGGCTGAAACATAGTGACGATGAAGTAAATCTGAAATATGGTGATGATACAGCTGAAATAGTGATTATGTCTAACAGGTGATGATGGCATGTATCTGAAATATAGCTCATGATCATGCCTTACAACTATAACAGTGATCATGCCTTACAACTATAACAGTGATCAGGCCTTACAACTATAACAGTGATCATGCCTTACAACAATAACAGTGATCATGCCAACAGTAAACATAGTGATGATCACGATGGGGCAGTATTTAACAAGACCGGACGGTACGCAACACAAACCTTTAATGAGTTTGGCCTGGTCCTCAATGTGAAGGTGGGTGAATCCCGGAATGGCCTTGGCAAAGGTGATGTAGCGCCGCATGTTGAGCTCCATGTTGGTGGTGAATTCCGTCATCATCGCCAGTCGGTTGTCCACGTCGATGCCGGTCTCCAAATAGACCTCCATGTACTGGTCCTGGGACAGCGTTGACAGCGACCCAAATATCTCCTCCTTGCTGAGGAACTGCTCCTAGAAACATGGCATTGTCTCCGTCTTACAACCAGCAGTGCAACTCAAACATGTATCGTCTCCAACATCTTTGACAAGACCCACATTGCCACACACACATGACCACATTTGAACCACACACATGCACGTATTTGCAATGATCCCAACTTAAAACTTTGAATAATGAGGAAACTGTCAATTTTAAATTGGATACTACATGTATGTATCTATAGATTTGAAAGGGTTAAACCTTTGTTAAATACAAAGACGTATCGTTACTTACAAAGTAGTTCTTCTGTCTTTCCAAAAGGTCCTCCTGGGATGTATACGTCTGATGTAGGACATTCTTGTTGTGGAACTCGACAAGCTTCGAAATGACCTCGTCAAGATGCCGAGGTTCATTTGGCGATGTCGGTGTCGTCAGTCTCGAAGTCGGCAACGGTGGCATCGGTGTCGCATCAGATGGTGGTGGCAATAAAGGTGGTTCAAGTGGCAATGGCAGTGGTGTTGCCTCGGATGATGGCAATGATGACGATGCGGGTGTCAAAGGGTTGTGCTGATTGCCTGAGCCACCCATCGCAGTCCGTCCTTCATTCATTGCCTCTTCAGAGGAATTGAAGACAGAAGGATACTGTGTGGACCACTGCAGAGGTATGTCTGTCTGTCCACCTGTCTGTCCACCTGTCTGTATGTCTGTGTGGCAGCCGTCCAGACTTGAAGCTTCCCGTTGGCTGGATCCTAGGGCTGATGGTTTCGGTTGTATTTCCAACATGTCGTTTCCATCCAGCATCCCAAGTTGACAGTTTAGTAAACTAAGGGGAATTAACTCTGACAGAGGCGAATGCATAGGAGATGGGAATAGATCTGTGTGTGTGTCTATATTCAGCACCTCCTGATGGGTGGATATGGAATTAAAGGGAGCTAACTCTGCCATTGGCAAATGCAGAGATGATTGGTACGCATTCTCCCTCAACTCCTGGTGAGTGGATAAGGAACTAAAGGGAGCTAACTCAGCCAGTGGTGAACATATGGAAGGCTGGTACACGTTCTCACTCCTGGTGCCTGTGTTCAGCACTTCCTGGTGAGTGGATATGGAACTAAGGGCAGCTAACTCAACCAGAGGAGAGGGCAAGGGTGACTGGTACAGGTTTTCAGTATGCGTGTCTTGGTCTGAGTCCGACTCCCGGCGAGGAATCAGAAGTGTCGGATCCATTGGCGGCGGAAGCGACGTGCGGAACAGACACTGCAGTGTCGTGTCCATCGGACACAGCGCTGTCGTTGTAGGGGAAGATCCGGGAGATGTCTGGACACACAGCGGCTCTGAGGTTGACTCGTGGATGGTTGTGGATGAGGTCGTGGTCATGGACGGGGATGATGTGGATACAGATGTGGATGCAGATGTGGATACAGATGTGGATACAGATGTGGATACAGATGTGGATACAGATGTGGATACAGATGTGGATACAGGTGTGGATACAGATGTGGATACAGATGTGGATACAGATGTGGATACAGATGTGGATACAGATGTGGATGATGGCCATGTGACGGTGCCACCACTACGTGTTATCTGTTTCACTTCCAGGATGTCCTGTGTTCGCTTCTCGTGAGTGTATCGTCCTGTCTTGATGGCTGTAAGATGTGTAGGAAATTACCATATACCGTAATTACCCTAATAATTTAAACAGGAGAAAATATTAATATTAAAATTCATAGCTGTTCAAATTATGATAAAAATCAGCAAAATTTTTAATGATCGGTGTTTGTATAATTAGGGACAATCAAATTAAAGTACAAAATATGGTTGTAAATTTTAAATGATTGTTTTTGATTAATTCGAAAATTACAATTTGGAAAACTTTTCACATTCGTATTTTTAGCGTTGGAAATGTGTATTTTTGTGTCAATTAATTTAGGTGTTAGAACTATTAGGGGTTTGAATTATTACAGTAATTATGGTAGGTAAATAAAATTAGGTTATTGGCTTCAACACAAAATACTGACACGTGGATGTATTCATGATAATGAACCATAGGTAAAGGTTGAAGGTCAAAAGTGTCTGGGTAGGTAAATTAATAGGTAAGAGTAGAAGGCTAAACATTTAGATTAGTCAAGGCACTTGCAGAAATACGAGCCAGGTGCGTCAACACAATTATAGTTAGAGGTAAGGGCCGGGATAATGTTCGCTACTCCAATATTAAAGTAAAATAATAACGTTAATTAATTAAGAATAGGATCACTGATAGAAAAAAAAAACATTGGTTGTCAAATCACTTTTCAGTACCAGATGATGGGAAAGTACTGTATTTAACCTATAATTTCAAATGCTCTATTACTTCAAACACCTAAATTCATTGGCAAAATACAAATATTCCGACCTTAAAATTACAAACATGAAATACAAATTTGTAAATTTGGCAATTAATTTAGGTGGTTCTAATTATTAGGAGAATTACTGTATTATGGGATAATAATGGCCTATCAGATGCATGTTCACAACATACAGGAACCACCAAGAGTCTTACGAGGCCTGGATCTTATGTCCAAGGTGTACAGACCTGACTTGGACATCCCGACAGCAAGGCACATGTCATAGCGACACGCCGCACATTTCCCTCGACGACCGCCAGATATCCGGCAATCTCCAGATCCTACACATTTATACTTCTCTCTCCGTTGTAGACTCCGCCGGAAGAATCCCTGGAAAACGGAATGGTTGTATTAAAAGGCACACTACTCAACCAGTTTGTTTCCAATTTGACTATATCATATTGCTGGATATCATATCATCTGATTTTACTGACAGATTGCTAGATCTTTTATATAATAATAATAATAACAATAATAGTATTAATAATAATAATAGTAATACTAATTATAGTAATAATAGTAATAATAGTATTCATAATAATAATAGTATTAATAATAATAATAGTAATACTAATAATAGTAATAATAGTAATAATAATAATAGTATTAATAATAATAGTATTAATAATAATAATAGTAATACTAATTATAGTAATAATAGTAATAATAATAATAGTAATACTAATAGTAATAATAATAATAATAATAATAATAATAATAATAATGATGGATATGTATAATGCACCAGAACACTACATTATTATCATCTATCAATGGATCAATGTGCAATCACTGTTCCTTCTCACCTCCCTAGACAGTATACAACACAATATACTGCCATTTCCAGTGACAAAACATTACCAATCAAATGACATATCTCATTCTGCCGGGTACTTATTCCCTTGATACAAGGAATAAACTATTGGTTTTTAGCAAGGCTATCAACATTTAATTTTCAACCCTGTCTTTGACTGGTCAAACTAAACAACAATATTTAAATGATGTATTATTATTTTGTTTCAAATATTCAAAATTTGCACACTTCCTGCCATGATAATTAAATTTCATTAAATAGTCATTTAATTAAGAAATATGTAATTAAAATAATTGTTGTAATAATTGTATGATTATTCTGTACTTGTAGCAAAGTTAAATCCCTAAATTAGAGATTGTGTAGAACTGCTATTGACACTGTAGACTTCCACTCAATGTATATATAACCTAAATCAAATAATCCTAGCAGAATACCTAGCATGGATCATGTGTGTTGTAGGAATGGCTAGGGGTAAAGTTATTTGAATGGGTAAATATGTGTAGAGAGTTGTGTGTGTGTGTGTGTGTGTGTGTGTGTGTGTGTGTGTGTGTGTGTGTGTGTGTGTGTGTGTGTGTGTGTGTGTGTGACCTACACTGAAAATGTAGGTCATTACATTTATTTGGAGTCTCAGTCTCTCACTCACACTCTAGTGGCCAGTCAACTCAGACAGACATCTGTTGACATTGCTGACAAAAGTAAATGAACAGAACCAAACGAGATGTATATTAATCTCTATGTGAGATTGAGCGACAGATAAGAGATTGGTCAAAGTCATTCGATCATAGTAAACTACTTGACCTACTTATAGCTACTATCTCTAGCTACATTCCCTGAAGAAGAAAAAATATGTTTAGCATTTATAATGAATTGTTAAAGAAAATTAATATTTACATTTGTGATTGCAACTAACTCTTAGAGGTATTATCATTCTAATTTCTGAATCAATGTACATGTATGGTAGGAATTCAACTTACATTTTAAAATTGAAACAGAATTCATTGTATTTGTAAAATTGCCTATTGTGTGAACTCACTTTAGAATGATATAGTTAATAATTAAAATGGAATAATTTTATTTGTCAAACTTCCTATGGGAAATGGTATGAAATAGCATTAATAATTTAAGCTTAAAACAGAATTAAATTACTTGTCAAGCTGCCTGTGGTATAAACTCATTTTATATATAAATACGATAAGAAAAGAATGAATATTTCATAAAAATACATATTAAAAATACATATGTTATTTGTCAAATTACCTATGTATGAACTTACTTTAATATTTAAAATTAGAAGACTTAATTTGTACTTGTCAAGCTGCCAATAGTGAACTCGCTTTATACATTAAAAGTAAAAATTGAATTAATTTATAATTGTCACAATGCCTATAGGCTATAGTACGAATTAATTTAATATATATAAAATTAAAACAGAATACATTTATATTTGTCAAACAATGTATAGGCTATGGGATGTATTCACTTTCTAGAGTAAAAATTAAAACAGAATTAACTCTTAATTGTCAAACTGCATATAAGCTATAGTATAAATTCATTTAATATATAAAAAATTAGAACAGAATACATTTATATTTGTCAAACAACCTATAGGCTATGGTATGTATTCACTTTATAGATTAAAAATTAAAACAGAATTAAATTATTTGTCAAACTGCCTATATGTTATGTTATGAATTCACTTTTAATATTATTCAAAATTACAACGGAATTAATTTTCCTGTGTCACACTGACCTTGCATGCCTCGCACGTGTTTACACCATAATGGAAGCCAGACGCGCTCTCTTGACACACGCGACACGGAGGCAGACTGTTTGCAACTGCCGTGGGGGTGACTGCAGGAGCGGTGCCCTTGCTGGATGGTGACGTTGTGCGCTTCGGCGACGATGACGCTGTTGTCGATGATGAAGAACATGCTGATGAGGATGAACTCGGCGACAACGCAAACTCCAACTCGGCTCGGTCAATCATTGTTCTGATGGGAGATAATAATGTAAACATTGATATTTCGCAAAATCTATGCTTGAAAGTTTGCTCATAGTGCTACATCATGGCCCTGACAATGGATCAGTGTGCTCTCAATTCACCTTCTCAACTCCATGGGGAGTATACAATCTAAGTTGTCATTTCAGTGGCTAGAAAGTTAACATTCGCATTTCCATCTCATTCTTCTGGGTAGACTTGAGATGCATATGGATTTTTTCTTCTTCTCGGGTTTATTAAAATAAAACTGGTTTTAAATTGTTCTCTTATTACACGATTTTTACATATTTATCATTTATAGGGTGACAAAATCCCACAGCAAAATTAATTTATAATTCAGTTAATGTTTTACATCTTTCTAAATAATAATAATAATTATTATAATAATTATCACAGTCACACAAGGTATACTCTGTGCGAATAATACTAGTATCTACAACTCAACTACGGTAAGTAGAATGCGTCTTTATTTACACAATGTTTAATTAATGCATTAACTTTTACAGAAAGGTTGCTAGAAAAATAATAATACTAAGTTGAAATTATACTTGTTAACATTTTATTAATATTTACCAGACAAAGCATTTTGAAAAATAACCTAAATTTACATTAGCTTAGCGATTCTGACTAAATGAGAAGTGGGAAGAATTCATGTCAAATTAATTTATTTCAAACATAATTTTAGTGCTGCAATTCTTAGATTATGGTATTTATTTTGCTGGTTGCTTTAATCACACCAAAACATAAGGCTGCAGTGTAAACATACATTAATACTTTATAAACATTCTATTGACATTCCCAGTACAATGTTTATCTTGTGATAATGGTGACCTAGTGTATCACACCCCGAACACCTCTTACCTTATTTCAACCACCGTAAACCACAGAGTATAGACTACCTGTAAAGTTAAACCTACCCTTCCCTCAGTTTGGTTAGACAGTCTCACTACACAGAACTTGGCCTACTGTCTGAATTAAAGCTACCCCACCGACCTTGGCGTGTACCTGGTATTTGCACAGACCTGACATGTGGGTGAATGCATCCCAAATCTCTCCCAGGGTAGGTATATATATATAGATCAGGTGCACGTGCACTCAAACAGAACACACTGAGACTCAACACAGAACACACACCGAGATAATCCTTGACTAACATGTCACGGTTCCTTTTGTAAAAATATTGAATGAGTGACTGAATTGTTGTTTAACATCGCTGGGCCAGAGACAGTCTCTGGCCCGTACCTGATGATCAAACATTTGACATTTGAGATAATGGTTAATATAAAATGAAAATAAGTATGAAAAACAGTTTGACCTATTCCTTTGCTTCTTGTGATACACAAGAGCGTGTGGAGGACCTATGTTAAGCCGGGGCCGGGTCTCCACGGGTAAAAATACTGACTTAACGCGAGTGAATTGGTAAGAGAGGACATGTGACATGGCCCAGATTAAAACCAAGCCATTTATTTATAACAGTTCACTCACTGGTATTACTGAGACAGCACATAGTCATGATGGCTGCTGTGTAGAGATAAATCATACCATAGTACACATCACACCGTACCAAATTACATGTCACATTGTACCATAATACACATCACATCATACCAAAGTACATCACATCATACCACTGTACACATCACACCGTACCAAATTAGATGTCACATTGTACCATAATACACATCACATCATACCAAAGTACAGATCACATCATACCACAGTACACATCACACCATATCAAATTACACATCACATTACACCAGAGTATAGATAACATCATACCAGAGTACATATCACATAATATACCATAATACATATCAACCACATTACAGATACTAGTATACACTGCATTATACCATAAATACTAATCACACCATACCAGAGTACATATCACATCATACCAGAGTATCATGCCATCAATACTATAATTTTTATTTTATTTTATTTTTTTGCATTGGGGTTTTAAGTCACTTTCAAGATTCTTTCACTTATATCACGACATGTCAGTTTAGGGCAGGAGGAAACCAGCAACATCCGTAGCGCTGAATGTTGCAGT
>JAUTBT010085500.1:0-11571 GCA_032361225.1 Lepetodrilus schrolli | reverse complement strand
TATCGCTATTTGTACTGTATGGCCATTATGGCTATTTGTACTGTATGGCCATTATGGCTATTTGTACTGTATGGCCAAATTGGCTAATTGTACTGTATGGCCATTATCGCTATTTGTACTGTATGGCCATTATGGCTATTTGTACTGTATGGCCATTATGGCTATTTGTACTGTATGGCCATTATGGCTATTTGTACTGTAAGGCCACTACGGCTATTTGTACTGTATGGCCACTATGGCTATTTGTACTGTATGGCCACTATGGCTAGTTGTACTGTATGGCCACTATGGCTATTTGTACTTTATGGCCATTATGGCTAATTGTACTTTATGGCCATTATGGCTATTTGTACTGTATGGCCACTATGGCTATTTGTACTGTATGGCCACTACGGCTATTTGTACTGTATGGCCACTATGGCTATTTGTACTGTATGGCCACATTGGCTATTTGTACTGTATGGCCACATTGGCTATTTGTAATGTATGGCCATTATGGCTAGTTGTACTGTATGGCCATTATGGCTATTTGTACTTTATGGCCACATTGGCTATTTGTAATGTATGACCATTATGGCTATTTGTACTGTATGGCCACTATGGCTATTTGTACTGTATGGCCATTATGGCTATTTGTACTGTATGGCCACTATGGCTATTTGTACTGTAAGGCCACTGTGGCTATTTGTACTGTATGGCCACTATGGCTATTTGTACTGTAAGGCCACTATGGCTATTTGTACTGTATGGTCACATTGGTTATTTGTACTGTAGGGCCACACTGGCTATGCTGGTGTTGTGGAATACTTACACCCCTATCATGGGCGGAGAAAGAGGAGATTGGATCGTTGGTGGCGCCGACACTGGCGATGCTACCATGACTACTGGTGCAGTTGCTGTTGTGGCTGTGGAAGCTGTCAGACCGGCTGCCATCAAGGTTGTCATCCTCCTGCAGAACAGATAGACGTCAATGTAAACGCCTTCCACAAACCTATCTTTCACAACTGACAATCATTGTAAATACAAATAAATATGTAACTTAACTTACTCGAATGCCTTGATGCAATGAAAAATGTAACTGGGAAAAACAATTTGGTTTTGTTAAATTTTTTGTACATCACATACGAAGATGTGTTACAGGATTTTTTTGGTCACATTTTTTTTTAAATATATTGAAATGACAAATGTAACAATGTGTTACACTTGTTACATTTTTCGTTGCATCAATGCATTCTTAATCTTGCAGCATACATAATTTAATGTGGTTTTAAAATATTTGTGTGGAGGGTAAACCTTATGAGATCGTGCAGTGATCAAAAACACCTCAAACAATAACTCGGAATGGCCCTAGGATATCATTTAATGTGTCTATTTCACACTTTGAGCTGTCAGCCAGTGATGCCTGGACTTGGTCACCATGGTTACCTGGGAGTCCTCCACGGTCTGGTCGGTGGAGCGTATAGAGAGCTCGGCACTGGCCTCGCTCTCCACGATCAGGTTCTTCAGTCGGCGGTATTGCGTCTCGTCCAGCTCGCGGACCTTGTTCTTTGTACGGTGGATCAGCTGGAGAATGACATCTGGTGGGCGTATCCGGGCCAAGAATGGATTCTGGGAAGTACAGACAGACATTAGACATAATAATAATGTACTTTTGTAGTATGTCAAATCCAAAGTAGGCTCCTAACACTACATTGTTGCCCCCAGTTCAAGGACCAGAGTGCAGTCACTTCCCCTCTCAACTCCATGTGAAGTGTACACCCCAGTCATCATGGTAACCCATTGAGGATCTGTTGATTCTCATGAGTAACACCAAACAATAGTATCATACATGAATGTCATGGGAGGCGATCCAAGACCTGGAATGAGAATGTATTTGCACAATTGCAATATTTATCTGTAACATCTCGCAATATTTAAATTTAACAATTCGCAGTATTTACCTGTTATACCTCAAGTATTTACCTGTAACAACTCGGAGTATTTACCTGTAACAACTCAAGTATTTACCTGTTACCTGTAACAACACAGTATTTACCTGTAACAACACAGTATTCGGAGTATTTACCTGTAACAACTCGGAGGAAGAAGGTCGGTGGTCGGGATCTTTTGCTAGACAGCAGTCGACGAAGTTGCGGAAGTCGTCTGACCACTCGCCCCCAGATAGAGTAGGGGACTCGTTCTGAGCTATGTGATACAGTGCACTCATCGCATTCATGTTGAACAAGGGTGGCTTCCGCTCAGCTGCAAACAAGACACCACATGACAAAGACAGGTCTTACAGGCCAGGTATCAAACAAAGTGTTGAATAGTGGACAGGAATACTAGCATGGGCCCTCTTAAGGGCAGTGGTTATTAGGGTACTACGGTTACCTTGTTACTATGGTACTACAGTAACCTTAAGAGTTGCGTTTCATACAAGGGCGCCCTGGTCAGACAGCCAGCATCACATTGTCAGGACTTTGGTCTCTGTGACGAGTACTAATTTAATTATTCTTAAAGTCGCAACTGCAGTTTAAGTAGTGCAAGATTTTGCACGAGTACATGTAATATGGTGTGATGGGTTGAAACTAGTTGCCGTTCAGACGTTCTGCACATGGGATAAATTAACCTCTTAACAAATAAACACCAAACAATAAGAAAGATTTATATAAATTGAAAAATAAATAATAATTTAATTTTTTTAAATACAAATATGACGTTGCTAACCACAGGGTCACTACACACCTAGTTCTATGCAGGTGATTCCTAAGGACCAGATGTCAGCCTTGCCATTGTACTGCCCCTCTTCCATGGCTAGGATAACCTCTGGCGCCATCCAGTACGGCGTGCCTACAAACGAGTTGGCCGGACACATCAACGATGCAGACCCAAAGTCAGCTGCAACACAAACAACACATGGAGAATATTGCCACCAGAAGTGTTGAGACAGTAATACATTGACGAGGAGTATGGTATCAATGATTGGTGTTGATACGAGGTGTACTGGTTTAACCATGTAATAATGACTAGCAACGGACTAGTGTATCAATGGTTGGTCAGGGACGTAGCCACGGCTGAAATCCACATGTTACTAAGGCGTTGGTTGATTTGGGGTTTAAAGCCACTTTCAAGATTTGTTCACTCACATCATAGCTTACATGTATATGTACTGCTTGTACTAGTCTGGATTTCCACCAGTTTTTATAGTGCTAGCTCACTTGGGAGGTATATCATGCCGCAGATAGAACATGAATACCCCACTCACAGTATACCGACTCCGAGCCGACCAGTCCTTGCTTTATCCCTTTAATGCTGAGCGCCAAGCAGGGGAACAACAGGTACCATCTTTTAACGTCTTTTCGTATGACACGACCGGGGATCGAACCTGTGACCTTCCGCACTCCTGGCCGACGGTCTAACCATTACGCCAAGGAGCCGGCGTTATTGAGGGAAGTGTGGGAAAAAAATGCCATAGTCAAAAGACAAAACAATCTGCAGGCACAGGCTTTCTTGCCCAATAGTAGCTACCCCCTGCTGGTGTTGCTGTGTGCTTGTGTTGTGTGCTGTACCTAGTTTAACAGTGCCGTCCTCTGTCAGTAGGATGTTGCCGGCCTTGACATCGCGGTGGATCTTGTTCTGGCTGTGTAAGTAGGCCAGACCTTGAAGTGCGTCATGACAGATTGCGATGATCTCATACTCCTTCAACGGCATCTTCAACACTGCAACACATAGTGAGTAATGTTGTAAAGAGGTCAGCCAAAGTTAGCAAAAGGAAATAAATATGCTCGGAAAAAACCACATTGAATTGTAATTACAAAACTAAAATAAAAATATTTTTGCCTGGATTTTTAAACCACATTTCAAGATTGTCCGACTTATAAATGCAGTTTATCAGGTTACAGTACGAGGAAGCATGCAACACCTGTAGAACAGTGTTGCAGCAAACCTGCAAGTACCACCTGATACTGACAAACCAAGAAGTTTAGACACTGCATCCAATCAGAGAAGTTAACTTCTGCAGACACTGATGTATTGACTGATGTATTGACACTGATGTATGACACTGGTGTATTGACTCTGATAATCTAGTACTGCACTACCACCCACATCTACAAAATGAAAGCTATGTTAACAGTTGACAATAATGACCGCGACTATACCGTAAAAAACATACCTTCGATGATGTCGGACGCGGAGCCGAGGCAGTACTCCATGACAAGCTTAAAGACAAGTGACAAGTTGCTGATTATAGACATATCATCTATTTTTGAATCGACACATTCATGGTAACGATTTTGGATACATTACAAATAGTACTCAAAGTTAAACAATAATAATGAAATAATACTAAGTAAATGAAGCAATGAGTTGGAGTTTTACACACGGCTGTGATGGCAATAGTCAGTGTCCATGTACATGTGACTACAAGACTTGGATCGTACACACACAATACATACAACACTTGGATCTTACACACACAATACATACAAGACTTGGATCTTACACACACAATACATACAAGACTTGGATCTTACACACACAATACATACAAGACTTGGATCCTACACACACACAATACATACAAGACTTGGATCCTACACACAATACATACCCATGCTGTGTGTTCTTTCAAATAGCATCCCTTGTAGTCGATCGTGTGTTTATGTTTTAATTGTTTGATGAATCGAACTTCTTTCAGGATGTCATGCCATTTCTGTAAAGAGATTTTCATCATATCATGCTCGAGATGAAGTTCAAAAGTATCACTGATTCAAACAGAAATATTATGAATCGACATTATTGTCTGTTTGCTGCTTAGCACGTGGAAATGTGTGACATACATTTTGATAGGGTATAGCTTTGTGATGTCAATTGTCTGTTCTATTAAACTTGAAATTTTTGAAATAGTAGTAGTTGTGTGGGAAATAGCTACATAAACTCAATAATAAATAGATATCAAAATATCAATATTAACTGGACAGTGTTGATGAATAAGTAAGTTATTGAATACAATTCTTTTGTGTAAACATATCTCTATATTTTCAGGCCACCTAGATGTGACGATATTTTCAGGCTATATGACTAGATATGACTGTACGTGACTAAGACTGCAGTAGGTGCTCACATCAATGGATCCCTTCCCACTGTAGGACATCTTCTTAATGGCCACCACCTCGTTACTGTGTACATGGCGAGCCTGAAACAAGACAGAGGTCAAGGTTTACACAGAGCCTGAAACAAGACAGAGGTCAAGGTTTACACAGAGCCTGAAACAAGACAGATGTCAAGGTTTACACAGAGCCTGAAACAAGACAGAGGTCAAGCTTTACACAGAGCCTGAAACAAGACAGAGGTCAAGCTTTACACAGAAGTACAGGCGAGGACTATACCTGGACTGTACTCTTACAACACATCCTCTCTTATGTGTGTGTCTAGGAACATATGGTAATGTATATTATATGCTAGTGCTACTACCGTACTCCATTTGAAAATTCATAACAAGTGAGTGAGTGAATGACTATGGAGTTTAACATCGCTGCAGGAATCTTTCACCCATTTGCGACGAATTCATAACAAGTAAAAATACTCTGTCAAGATATAGTAAAATTGTGTAACTTTGACATGACAGCTTGTTGATTTAGCTTGCTACTATTTAGATTGTCGGTTAATATTATGACTTGAGAGACAGCAGTTGGTCTGTGTACATAGTGTGCAATGCACTGTCCAACCACAAACAGTTCAACATGACTGAGGGAAAGACATATCTGCAACACGAGTGTGTAGGTTGCCACAATAACTGGCATGGTACATAATGTGTCGCCTGCATGAGGTAAAATGTGAATAGAATAACATGTCTGTTATGAAAACATAGTGGTGTTGTTGTAAACAAGTGTTTGTGTCATTGTACCAAGTTGTCCCACTCATCAATTACCAGTAAAATACCACAGTGGATCAGTATCAACATAATACTCATAAACTTATTACTAAAAACATGGATCATCACCGGTATTGATACAATATTTACAGGTCAATTACCAGTAGACTAAGGATGAGGACTGCTCTGGACTGCTATGTACACGACACTTACAAAGTATACAGCACCAAAGCTCCCGTGGCCGATCTCTCGGAGATCAGAGAAGATCTTCTCAGGGTCCTCGCTGGAGAACAGCATGGCGACATCAGGGTCCTTGAGATTGCCTGGCTTGGGTAGGGAGGGCATGACGGGGGCTGCCACGGTTACAGTGGCAGCTACGACTGATGTACGCGGCTCTCCCTCCCTCCCTCAGCGTGGTCTACCTGGGTCCAACACAGCAATCACAGCAGTAGCAGGAAAGCCCCTGTCCCCCGGGGTATGGCCGCTGCATAGAGTGACGTCACTGCCAACCTCTACAACAGAACATTGCAGTTACCATTACCGAAGAAGCAACAATAGCAATTATGGAATGCCACCCACTAGTATGATAATTACTGTAATGCTACTATTAATTACACCCATCTATAGTTAGTTTATAATTAATTGTTTAAACATATATAATTAATTGCCCAAAATAACTTATTATCAACATGTCCAGTTTGGTGAAATGTCATTTTCTAGCATAATCAACACAATTTTTTTCTCTCTCCCACAATGTGTTAAGAATTGTGTGTACTACATATGCCCACTATTTAAAAAAAAAATTGTTTATGTGGTTGTTATAAAATATGATCAATAATTAACATACAAAGTGCATTATTTTCTAATAGGAGCAGTATGCTTGAACTGAGTGACACAAGATACAACGCTATACCTTAGTTAATGAATAACCATATCAGAAACATGTCACTGTCATTGATAAGCTGTTTAGAAATAAGTCGCTATCAGAGACAAGAAAGAAATAGGTACAATATGTCACATAGATGTGAATGGTAAATGTATTAATATGATTACGAGTAAACAGTTGGAAATGATGAAACGCGTATATTTGTCATTCAGAATCTTACCTACCTCGTCAATAAGAACTATACAAAAGAAACAATAACCAATACAGAGTGTGCAATTAACACAGTTTCATAATTCACTTGAGGCCGTGGAACTTTCCACTGCTTTCTACATTAACATGATTAAAGATGATGTTGGATGACTGGATGCAGACCATAAAATCTTTACGGTCAAAACCTGTTGGGGACTCACCAACATAGAAAAGGCTTCAGCTGGCAAAGTTTTCAAACAACCAAAACAATGAAATACTGTATCTCACGATGTCTACATGGTCTACAGAAATGTTGTTAGATAATACAAGTTGTGTCCTGTGGTGATTGCATGGTATACATGTACTTATGGCCAGACTTATCAAATAATCAGATAACAGTCTAGAGACAATAAAACAAATTGATAAATATTCTACCATATCAATGATATCATTCATAGCCATCCAAACATGTGACAAGACCATAATCCACTATCATTTGGCAAAACCATTTCTTAATTCAACTTAATTCAAGCCAGCCACAACTTAGTACTGGGAAGTGTAACATGTTACCAGTCCTCAGATTAGCCAGTCCACCACCGAGAGTTGTGAAACTATATTATTAAACATGTAAACAATAAAAGCAGATGGCACGGAGTCATTAAAATGTTTTACAATTAATGTCATATTAAGTACTGTGGAAAAGTTTAGTTACTTAAATCAAACAATATCCACACTCCATTCTAGTTCCTTAAAGTGGAAAGATTATCTTTGGACGCAATGTTAAATCTTTTATAAATATGTTTAAAATAAAACCATTCTACATGATATTACTAGAAAAATATGAAGAAGAAATCTACAAAATTTAAATAAATCAGTATCGCCAATGCAAAAAATGCACCGTAATCAATAAAGTGGCCAGTTCTAAATATAACAATAATGTGCTTTGTTCTAAATAGATTATCCAGGCAATGGCATGAAATGACACACTTTGCATACATGCCTAATCTTCAATTATTATTTGTATAATATCACAACCGAAATATCACAAGATATTGATTTATGTTTTCGACCGCCCGAGACAAAACCATCACAGAAAATTCCGTAAACCAGGGAATCAAATAACTATGACATAAGTATAAAATCTAAAAGAATAAATCATACTTGTCGGGGAAAGATAGTTGTATCAGAATATGCATTGACCTTCTACAAAGATGATCTGGCCACATTAACTACAAATAGGCCAGAGGAATTATAAATTTCACCGAGCGGTAGTGAATTTTTCTCAATCATTGCCCAATTAAAAATAGAATTAGTCATTAGCTGGTCATGTTTATTCATGAGTAAATTGCACATGACTATTTGAAATGTATGAACCATCATTGGTACTGAAGACTTTCTTCAGCGGCAGGTAGGATTTTGACCACATCACTAAAAAAATAGAACAATCGTAATCTTGTGAAAACTTTGGCCAATAATACCAAAATAAATAATTGGGCGTTTCTGGTAACATGGATTTTTAAAATATGGTAGGTAGGAATACATTTTATTGCGAAAAACATAAATTAGGCAACCTATTGTAATATTTTCATCAATAAGAATTTCCAACAGTATAAATAGACATACATTTACTTGTTGTTAGAGATGATCTGCGATTCTGATGCAAGTGCAATTGGTATCTATCATTTCACAGAGATGTTTCCCCATTTATAGTTGGTGCTTTGGAAATGCCTATTAATAATTAAAAAGTGCAGCTAGTTAAATTTTGTTCATAACATTTTAATGTTCTCCATGGTCCATTCTTGATTTTTTTTATTTAGGGTCACAAGGTTTTAACATTGTCAGCAGGTTTATCATAAAGACAGGTATTATTCTGGCATACTTAATGTAAAACTCATTAAATCTTATATATGGTAAACTGAAAAGTAATATAAATCAGTGAGGATGCATGTAATGTCAAACATTTTTCAGTGATATTTTCTGATACATGTACAGTGCACTCTGGCAATACCGGCATCTTTGTACTCCGGCAATCTGCGTATATCGGCATACTTTCAAAGTCACGGCCAGCAACAATGTATTTAACATTAGTTAACGTTTGAATAAAACCGCATCTCTCTATTCCGTATACCGGCATCAGGAAAGTGGACCGAATGTGTTATTCTACTAATAATTTACCTGGTATAAACTGGCTTAGCAGTCAAATTATGAAAACAATGGTTGCCATTTAGTTGGCAGTCGCAGTAGCTCTACACAGTTGATTAAATGGATTATTATCAGCCTACATGTATACTAGTACTCACTGGTTTGCTCCTCTTTGAGTTATTAGTTAAAATAGTTGATCATTTATGCATGATGTGCGTGTAAAAAAACAAACTCATTTCCACAAAGAATCGCCGATTGGTTACAAATAGAGATCCAAGCAACGCTGTTTACCAAATCAACAAGAGCATGTGGGAAACATAAACACGACGACTTCCGCACACGCGTGATGAGACTCAATTTAATTTCCACTGAAATTTGCAGCAAAAGAACATGTCGAAATAAATAGAAAATTGTGTTTGTACACTGAATAAATTATGGTTTCTTATTATTTTAACCGTTTTATTCACCATGTGAAACGCAGAATAGGTTGAATATCAGAAGGACCATCAGGTGGACAACTATAGAAAGATGGACGCCCGGGCCAAGGAGTGTTGGCCCCGCGCCGGCTTGTATTTTCAACACTGATAAATGGGAGCCATTGTCAAAGATTTATCTTCATCATAACCTGAATAACAATATTTATAACATTAGGGACATTACTTATGTTTTCTTTAAAGATATCATGAATCTACATGTTAAGACTGCAGAAACATGAGAAACATAATTTGACATGTTTTAATTAATTCATCAATTTGGGTCAAAAGGTGAACTATGATGAGTTTATGTGTGGGTATTGATAAAGTTTGGCAATATTGTTAACAGGTTGGTAACTAAGTGGTGTCATGCTCAGTAATGTCAAATGTGGAAATGTCATTGATTGCCAATTTACTTTTCAAACTAGTTTTTGTTGATGGTATATAGCATTACAAACAACACGGAAAACGTAATCTCAATATTCATCCACATTGATCACCATGATATACAACTTGTACTTGTTGTAGCTAAATAATGAATTAATAATAATATTTGCCTAATATGTTGACCAACAAAATACTTTCAACATTTATTTACTATAACTGTATAATATTAGATATTGCCCATTTGAAAATCTATGTATTCCATTGAGTTTCCTGGTATACTGTTCAGTGATCATGATGTCTTTCTGATGCTACTTGTTTCCTACACAACACATAAAAGAGGTATTTGACATTTGCAAATGTAAACAGTGAGTTGAACTGAAAGTATGAACCAGCGATTGGCATGTAGAAAGTACATGTGTTGTTGGTATTTTAAACTGATATGTTAACAAATAAACGAGGACTGCAGGTATATTGGATGATGCACGTGTTTTGAAGTGTATGTAAGACGAACAAGGGGCAATTCTAGGGGAGTGTTTCTGACGACTGTGTCAACTTGCAGTGTCTTGACCCCAAATAATGTACAGCACGAAAGTGGCCACATCATTGTGTGCAGCAGATTGTAATCAACATGATATTGTGCTACATCAGACTACTTGCACCCAGTACATCGTCCCTAGAACAACGGCTAAGTACACAAAATAATGTTATAAATAACAGAGCACCTTGCAGTAAATTCCTTCCTCGACCCAATATGGCGAACCAGGCATGCGCCGTTTGGGTTATACACTTCAAATAAAAAAGTGTCTAGAAAAGAGCTTACATGCAGGCGTTAACGACTGATGTGACAACACAATCGTCCCGTAGTGTTCCAAGATTAGTTAGTGAACAACCATGGTTGTAGATTTTGTTCTTAGGCGCTTCTTGTCTTGATTTAGTTTCGTCCCTCGAACAAGGAAACACTATGCATTACGTCACCGGAAGTTGTTTTCAGCACTGACTGATATACTAGTTCATGATTGGTTAAAAATGGGGCAATTTCACATTCCACTCCAGTTCTAGGTTTTGTGAATTGGAAGTACTTCTTGAGTATCTTGTTAATTAAACGTACATTGCCCCCTAACTTTATCTTGTTAATTAAACGTACATTGCCCCCGAACTTTATCGCTACACATTGAAGCATTCGACATTGTTAGGCCTACATGTTCGCTAGAATAGTAACCCATTCTGAATGTATAACTATCCAATGATTTTGTTTTACATTTATATTGTAGGCCTACATGTAGGCCCACTGGCCTACACATCACTAGATAGACTTAGCTAGGCTAATATGTTATACATAGGTCTATACCTATATGTCGGCTAAATCTACACAGCCTTAGAATCTACTGTCAGTATAAGACCGTAGGCTACTACTAGATAACTACTGGATTATATCCTCGTGATCAGTCATTTTAAAACAGACATATGCTAGGCCTATATAGCCTATAGCCTAGTCGAGCATACTGGCCTACTGGCCTACCAACAATATTGAACGCCCGATATAACAGTTAAGTCGACTAACAAATAATTCCTTTACTGCCGCATATATACTATGCATTAGGTAGACTACTGTACACATATATCATCCCTAAACTGTACCA
>JAUTBT010085499.1:0-11571 GCA_032361225.1 Lepetodrilus schrolli | reverse complement strand
TATTAATAACAGGTTCAACCAATGCTTTTCAAATAATGTAGTTAATGGATATCACATATTTATACAGCATTCGAAGTATAGAACATCTCCTGATTCCATAGCGATGATTTTGCCAGTAGTCTAAAGCTGATTCTCAAAGGTAGTAATTTCTAAGATTGTCTTCTCATCTGTGTACAGGTGTTGCCCACATAGTTTTCCCCAAGAGCGGTAATCACTACACATGGCGGAAGGTGACAACGACGGTGCACAACATCATCGTTGGCAAGCTGTGGGTGGACAACCACGGAGAGATGGACATCACCAACCACCACAACGGGGACAAGTGTCACCTCAAATATGCCGCTTACAGCTACTTCTCGAGGGACATTCCTAGAAAGGTCAGTGGGTGGGTTGTAGCGCAATGGTAGTACATTTGGACATCGGGGTCAAAGGTCCCGGGAGCTCAGCATCAATGTTCGTGAAAGTTACCTTTCTGACGCAATATTGATAGGATGCAGAGTAGCAATGCAGATATCATCCTTGGTCTGTCAATACCAGCTGATGTTCGCAGGTTTACTGCAACATTTTGCGTTACTGATGTTGCAGGTTTCCTTCTGTCCTAAACTGACAAGCCATGATATGTGAAAGAGTCTTGAAAGCGGCTCTAAACCCCAATTCAATAATAATAATAAAAAGGTCATTGAGATGTTACAGGTATGTGGGTCTCTAGTACCCGTGTTATAGCATACAGCCACTACAAGATTTTGAGTTCCTTGAGGGTTCAGACAATCTGGGAAAGTTCTTTAATTGTACATTTCTGCCAATTCTGCAAGGATTCCAGATATATGAGTCTCAGTTGATCATCCAATGTCCAGCCGTTACTGACCTGTTCATTGGTGGGTGCAGGTGTCTGGGGTAGTGACCGATGCCAATGGGAAGCCCAAGTGGGTGTTGACCGGGACCTGGGATGGGCAGATGGAGGTGGCGAAAGTGCTTCATGTGGAAGAGTCCAACAGAGGAAAACCAGTTTTTGAGACGGGCCCTCACAAGGTTGTGTGGAGGGTGCATAAACCACCGTAAGTATACCTGCTTATCACTGTATATGTGACTGTACCATTCAACTGATGAGACATTCAAGGCTGTATCTAATGTGGATGCCATTTAGCTGGTCTATTGCATTATCAGAATCTCACTATTTTGTAATACTTTGAAAATGTGAACTTTCTGTGATGTGTTTATTTTAGTAGTACTGTATGTCGTGGGGTATAAGCCCAGGGGGCTCACTTCATACAATAATGGATAATAAGGTACTGGGCTTATACCACAAGACCATCCCAACTTATTGCCGTAATATCATCACATGAATCTTTCACTCAAGATCACCCGGAAGGATGAGATGGACATTTGAATGATAACCTTGTAGTGCCTTGAACGGCAGCTTAGGTTGTATGATCCCCAGGGAGTTGAGAAGGAGATTGAATGTACACATCCATTGACCGGGGTAATAATGCGCTTCGATGAATGCATTAGCATGGAGTCATGCGCTATATAAATGGACTATTAAATTAAATTAAATTTCTGAGGGACGATATCTTGCTTTTGAATAAGCCAATGGGCAGAAGAAGATAAAGAGTATGTCTGGTCCAAAAACAAAAATATGATGCACCTAACTGAATACTAATATCTACATTATTATATCAACAATATTCTGACATCATTTTCACAAGTGAAGAACACAGTATGTTTACAAAATACTATTGTTGTCAGTGGTACCGTGGTCGTGGTTCTATGACTGGCTCCATCTGTAGCACCACATCGTCCTCATCCACCGTTATATCCTCCCCATCACCAGCATGACCGGAGCCAATGTCCAGCGGACTCTGTCTGTTGTCCAGCAGCTCGTCACTCACGCCGGCGAACGGAGTCTTGCGGCAAATCTGCAACAAGATGCCAATCGATGTCCAACAAAAATGAGAAACGAGAAATTATATTTTAAAATTTGTTTGTTGTATATAAAGGGTTTTAGAGATGCTTTCAAGATTTTTTTCTCACAGCTTGTCAGTTTAGTGCGTGAGGAAACCCACAACATCAGTAGCACTGAAAGTTACAGTAAACCTGTGAGCACTGGCTGGTATTGACATACCAAGGATGATAACTACATTGCCACGGTCCAGACATCACATCCTGTCATGATGGCATCAGAAAGGTAACTTTCGTGAACATTGATGCCGGGCTGATGGAATTTGAATCCAGGCCTTTGGCTCAAATGTTCTACCAAATGTTCTACCACTGCGCTACCAGTACCATCCACCCCTCAACAGTGTTTTTTTTTAAATTGAGGTTTAGATCCATTTTCAAGAATATTTCACGGCTTGTTAGTCATGTGAGTATAGAATATATATTAGTGGCCGGGAAAGTAGATGATCAACAAACCTTTGTGATGTACTCAAAGTCTACAATGTACTCAGGTAGAACCAGCTCATGGTCAAAGAGGTACCACTCACACTGACGGGAACTGCACTCGCACGGTTTGTTCTCACCGTCACGCTCTGTGATGGACATAGTACGTGTACAGTTCAGTGCATTGATTTTTAATTTTAATTTAGTGTACGTAACTATAAATATAGCCATACGATCACTATGTTCGATGTATCATATTCAAATTTCAGTAGAATTAATTTAGATTTAATTTAATTAAATTTAACTATTTTCATATATTCTGATAGATTATTTATTATAACGATGCAATAATAAATACTACTTTCACTTTGGATGACATTCTTTCTTGGTTTGAATATTGCGTCAATTTTGTGGTATGCTGATTTTGATATCCTGTAAAGTATAAAAAGAATAATTTCTATTTGGGTAAAATCTGTATGAATTTTATAACATCGGTCCTCGTTAATTCAAAAAAGCTTTCCCACAATCGGGTTCTGAGATTACAAAACCTTGAGTATGACTTCATGCTCAAGATCAAATTTTATATCATGATTTGCAAACAAAAAATTGAGTAGATCATGAGTGGTAATCTCTGGGCCGTGTCCCAATGAGTGATTATGGAGTTTAACGTCGCTGCGGGAATCTTTCACCCATTTGCGATGATGGCCGTGTCCCAATGTTCCTAGCTGGGATTCCTGAATGAATGCTGCTCACAGGACAGCAATGATACAGGAAGTAGACATGTACACAAAACATAAAGCAAAGAAGGCAAAGAACATAATAATAATAATAATAATAATAATAATGTGAACATTAATATTGTGCCAAATCCATGCTCTAAAGCTTGATCATAGCACTGCATTATTACAACAGTCAATGGATCAATGAGCACTCATTTCACCTGCTCAATTCCCTGGGGAGTATACAACCAAAGGTGCCAGTATAAGGCATAGCAACTTTACATGAGGCACTCTATTCTTAATCATGTACTCCCTACAATCATACCCACAGTTTTACATTTAAAACTAAAACAAATGTAAACTGTCACTTACTCTCGGTCGTCCATTGCTGAGATGCTCTTTCCTAGGTAAACCTTGGCAATCACCAGCTGACCTGTCAACATACAGAGACATGTCAACGTAGTATTGCAAAATATACTTCAATAACAGATAGGAATGGATGCATGGCAACCCTATTAGATTTGAGTTATCTCCCCTTCGCATAAGCAAACTTCAAAGTCGTCATATTTTTCATGCAGTTACCTTCTCAAAGAATTTTTTGTTTGAATTGGGGTTTAGAGCCTCTCCAAGAGAATAATTTGATAAAATATTATAATCATTTGAAAACATAAAATCACCCCTATCCTGCATGATCTCACACAATCTATTGTAATATCACAATACATGGAGATGAAAGTTAGCTGTTGAATTATATTAAACTGGATCAGGAATTTTTTTATCCTTAAATTTCTGGATTGAACGCAACTGTTTGCCAGAAGGAAGGAGTTTGTGATATTTTCCTACTTAATAATAATGAGGAAGCTGAAGAAGAAGAAAAGAAGAAAAGAAGAAGAAAGTAAGAAGGTCCTTACCATATCTGAAAGGACACGGATCTGTTGGTGCCTTGTCCTTGGACTGTTTCAAAAACCAATTGATGCGGCGCCGATCGGCCAGACTGAGACTATTGCTGAGAGGCACCGCACCACTGCGACCCAGTTTCTGTAATACACCACCCATCAGCAATAAGACATGGTTCTATTGGACTGTGTATTCAATGAATTAAAGGCAGCAGTACCATTGAGATAAAATACACGTAAATAACCATCGATTTGTGTATCCTCAACCAACTTGCATTTAGAAGACCAAGTTTTCTTTTTTTTAAATATTGAATTGTGGTTTAGAGCCACTTTCAAGACTTTTGTATTTTTTAAAGTTTAGTTTAGAGCTGCTTTCAAGATTCTTTCACTAATATCATGGCTTGTCAGTTTATGACAGGAGGAACACTGCAAAATACGTAGCGCTGAATGATGCAGTAAACCTGCAAGCACTGGCTGATAACTGCATTGCCATGCTACAGACAGCACATCCTATCATGATCGCGTCAGAAAGGTAACTTTCGTGAACACTGATGTCGGGCTCCCGGGACGGGATTTGAACCTGGGGCCTTTGGCTCCGGTCCAAATGTTCTACCATTGCACAACCACCCACCCCCAAGATTATTTCACTAAAATTATTTAAAACAACAAAAAGATGAATATTTTCCACGATACGAGTGTCTTGTTCTTTTACCTTGTACATCTCTGCATCAGGGAATCCCTCCTCCAGCACACGCGCCATCTCTGTCGCGCCTCCTGGAATCTCGGGGTCCCACATCCAGAACAAGTACTCCAGTAGCTTCTTGTGAGACGTGTTCCTGGAACAGTGTGACCAGCACGTCAGTATAGGTACCTACTCTGCCCCTGCTCCTTGACCACAGGTCATGGCATCCATAGATCTATTTACCATAGAGAACAGCTGGCTTGTGAAAGGATCACAACGTTAGTCCAGGGTATGAATCAATGTTTACATCATTTCATACTATTACTATTGTGGATGTCTTGATTTACCTCAGGGCAGCCTTTCATAAAGATCTCACGAGACCATAATCCTCTCATAAAGTGTATGATAGCCATATATTTAAAATATGGCCAAGATAGCACTGTCTCTTTATACATAGAACTACGGTATGACCTCATTGAGGTCTGGCGACGAGATTACAAAACCTTTTTGAGTATGATTTCATGCTCAACTCAAAGTTTTGTTCACAAATCCCAGTACAAAATTTGAGCTTGAGCATGAAATCGTACTCAAAATCAAAAGGCCAGGCCACGAGATTACAAAACATTTTGAGTACGATTTCATGCTCAAGCTCAAATTTCATATGGGGATTTGTAAGTAAAACTTCGAGTTGACAATGAAATCGTACTAAAAAAGGTTCCGTAATCTCGGGGCCTGGTATTATAGTCTGGTACAACACCATTACTCCACAGTAGCACTTCTTACTTGGACATTGGATAGTATTCCTCTTTGTTGTCAGTTATGGAGGACAGCTTGTTGTCAAAGCGGACACGAAGTATGCGATTGTGAACACGTATGATTCTGTGTATCTTGATGCCTATGACACCGTTGTTTTTATAATCTGCCGCGCAGAACCGAGACAGGACTAGATCATGGCAGGAAGTGAACCTAGGAACATACAAACAGAAAGTGAACCTAGGAACATGTGAACAGAAAGTGAAACTAGGAACATACAAACAACGCCATAGTCCATATATATACACAGGGATGAAAATTGAAAATTGTGTTTTCAGCTGAAACAGCTGGGATCCAGGGGCCACATGCCATGACCATGGTTACAAGATTTTGACCCCAGAGCCTGAAAACTGAGGATTCTCAGAAGATTCTCATTCCATTATATATACAAGGCACCTAGGAACATATAAACAAGGCAACTGGCTTACACATATCTACAAACATGGAATGTTAGACCAAACATTGTGTTAATTCATAGGCAAGATAATAATGATGCTAGTTTTAACCCTAATAATAATAATAATAATAATAATGCATTTATAGAGCACCGATACCTTCCAACATATGGCACTTTAACAGAACAAATAGACATTTATTGTAGTAGAAAATTCCAACCTTATTGATAACCAGAGATGGACAGCTCACATACAGGGACTCGGACAACTCACCAGGCATCTGCAGTAGAACCTTCTTCAAAGCGGACATTTCCACCAGTTTCCAGTTCTGTGGTAAACCGGCTGATCAGAGTGTCTGACGTCCGGTTCAATCGCTTCACAACATCCTCATAGTAACTCTCAATTCTGTAACACGATGTCACAAAAATATATCCATGACAATTATTGTCTGCATTCAGATGGATAAGGCAAACATTGCACTAAAACTTAGGTGAAAGCAGTTATTAGGATAACACACATTATGCTAACAAAGATTAATCATGTGAATAGGTAACTTAATCTATACGTTTTACCTATGTGAATAAGTAATTTACTCTTTTTTTATATTTGTTTTTCTATACTACAAATGCTATCCAATACTCAGGGCTCTAGACTAAGATATGCCCAATGTACAGGAGCAAGTTAAATTGCACTGTGGGCAACCTATTTTTTAACACTTGTGGTGTCACCTTGGACAAGTGGCTTAGTTCAATAATGCCTCTGTTCACCCAGCAGAGAATAGATACCCGGAAGGATAAGATGGACATGTGAATGATAACCTTGTAGCGCTTTGAATGGCAGCTATGATCCCCAGGGAGTTAAGAAGGAGATTGAATGTACACATATGCATTGACCGGGGTAATAATGCACTTCGAGCATGCATTAGCATGGAGTCATGCGCTATATAAATGGACTATTAAATTTAACTAAAGATTAAATATAGAATCTCTGGTGTCTTTACAACTTGCCCTGACTTGCCCTGTGGGCAAATAACTCAAAATGTTAAGTCTGGAGCCCAGTATACTAATTTGTCTTTGCAATGATCTGATGATATTCATTCTTCATAAGAATAGAGCTACAGAAAATTAATTATATACAGCTGTACCATCGCTCAAATTCAAAATAATGAATAATGACAGGACTTACTCTTCACAATTTCTTTCTAATTTTTTCAGTCTTCTCTTTAGACAGTCGTACTTCTCCATGATGGGCTTCTTAGTTTGACCAGCACCAGTATCAGACGTCTTCTGCTGAACAGATCATATCTATTTGGTGTAAAATCGCAGACTAGTTTCTACATTACAAACAATAATGAGCCACACATACCAAATATATTCCCACAACATTGGAATCTTTTATAAAATATTGTTATCATTTCAATTCACTTTTTGCAGTCAATGTAGATTTTTTTTTATTAAAGTTGGATGAATTCCATTAACAATATTGTTATTATTTCAATTCACTTTTTGCAGTAAATGTAGATTTTTTTTTTATTAAAGTTGGATGAATTCTGAAAAATAAAACGTAAACGTTTATTAATTAAAGAGAAAGTAAAACATTACCTTCAGTTCCTTGGCATCCTTTTCGCTCTCCGTGTCGCTGTCACACATATCAAAGTTTTCCCCAGCCTGCTGCAGCTCAAAGATCTCTCGCTCCAACTGGAACAGTCATCAAACTTTTCAATTATAGCCATAAGCTAGCATTATGTACATTTACAAAATCTGAACTTCCAAAACAGTATTTTTATACCACAGCTAGTTGACCTATAATACACTAAATGTAAATTTTTAAATGAATCAATTTTCCTATAATGATCTTGTACCTGCAATATCAACTGTTACTATAGGGTAGATGTGGCTAATTGCGTCCACTTTTTCATACATCTACACAAGAAATGACATTCAGTACCTAGTCATCAAACAACATTCTATACACGGCAAGTGATTAGAGAACCTTTCAGTTGTATTGTCAATATATCAGCAATGATGTACAGTGTATTTATAAATGTTACAGTTTGGGTAGATACCACCTCTATGTAAATCTGACCACCTCTATGCAAATTTGACACACCTCTGTAAATCTGACCACCTCTATGTAAATCTGAAATCTGATCATCTCTATGTAAATCTAACCACCTCTATGTAAATCTGACTCTATGTAAATCTGACCACCTCTTTGTAAATCTGACTACCTCTATGTAAATCTGACCACCTCAATGCAAATCTGACCACCTCTATGTAAATCTGACCACCTCTATGTAAATCTGACCACCTCAAATCTGACCACCTCTATGTAAATCTGACCACCTCTATGTAAATCTGACCACCTCTATGCAAATCTTACCACTACTACCAATTTCAATGATCAAAATTCCACAGACAACACTTTTTCCATTTATGAGTAAATCCAACCAGTATGCTTTCATTTGTTTTGGCAAATTATTGAAAGAAATGTGACATCCCATTTGAAGTCAACTATCAAGAAGATGCCAACACAAACAAAACAGCACTATTTCCAAGTGGTCAGAATTACCCTGGAGTTCGGAATTAGCCACATGCACTCTACTCAAACTAGTGACGGTATTCATACAAGATTTGTAGATATTCCAGCAGGACACGTCCTACCTCTCTGACAGTAAACATCACTGTCCTGATTCTTTGGTACGGTCCTTCTACCAGCCGATGTTTGTATTTCTCCAGCTTAGAGAGCACAGAAGCCAGGTTACGTCGAACTGACTTCACACGCATGTTGTAGTACATCTTCTTTTTGGTCACAGTTGTCTGTCAACACAGGACAAACATTATATGTACAGCTCACAGCTGTCTGTCAACACAGGACAAACATTATATATACAGCTCACAGCTGTCTGTCAACACAGGACAAACATTATATGTACAGCTCACAGCTGTCTGTCAACACAGGACAAACATTATATGTACAGCTCACAGCTGTCTGTCAACATAGGACAAACATTATATGTACAGCTCACAGCTGTCTGTCAACACAGGAGAAGCATTATATGTACAGCTCACAGCTGTCTGTCAACACAGGACAGGACATTATATGTACAGCTCACAGCTGATGAGAATGGTTAACCATCAGTAATAAAAAAAAGATTTTTTTTTTTTTTTTTAAATAAGTAAATAATGGTGAGGCATCACAGAGACAGCTAAAGAATATATTGGTTGATTAAAAATAGATATGTGTAGATTTCACTCAAATTGAAATATTCTAACCTTGTTGCTGTATTGTTTGAGATAAAAGTTGATTATGCCATGTTGAATCAACTAATTGTGATGACTAGAGTGATTATGGCCATTCAACATGTCAAGCCTTCAAAGTTACTTTGCAGAACATATTGGGATGGATATATATTTGGCTTCACCCTGCTGCTGTCTACATTACCAGGACATCCAGTGTTTGTAGGGCCCCACACGGTTAGTACCAATATGTTTAGGATCCCTGTGTTTATGACCCTTGTATTTAGGACCAATGTATTTTGAATTCCTATTTTTAGGACCAATTGTGCTTAGGACCAATGTTTGCAACCCTTGTTTTATTAACCCCATGTATTTAGGACCAATGTGTTTATGACACCTGTGTTTAGGACCAGTATGTTTAGTACCCATGTTTTAGGGTCAATTGTACTTATGATGATTGCTTTCAACCCATATTTTTATAACCTATGTGGTGATTAGGACCAATGTATAGTACCCCTGTGTTTAGGGCCAATTGTGCTTATGACGATTGCTTTCAACACATATTTTTATAACCCATGTGTTGATTAGGACCAATGTTTAGTACCCCTGTGTTTAGGGCCAACTGTGCTTATGACGATTGCTTGCAACCCCTATTTTAATAACCCATGTGGTGATTAGGACCAATGTTTAGTACCCCTGTGTTTAGGGCCAATTGTTCTTATGACGATTGCTTTCAACCCCTATTTTTATAACTCATGTGGTGATTAGGACCAATGTTTAGTACCCCTGTATTTAGGGCCAATTGAGCTTATGACGATTGCTTTCAACCCCTATTTTTATAACCCATGTGGTGATGAGGACCAATGTTTAGGAAGCTGAAGCTTACCTCTGCCAGGTCAGCCAGGTGTTTAGGCGTGATGTCATAGGTGTCCAGACACTGCAGGTTGGGCATGTGGTGCATGACGTGGGTGGAGTAGTTACACAGCTGACTGACAGGACTGGGAGGGTACAGCGGGTCCTTCAGACTCAAGCTGACCAGGTACGGGAATCGGACCAAGTTAGTCAGGTCCTGAAGACAGATCCACATCAATGTTATGAGCTATACCTCTTCTCACAACAAGATCCATTCATTTTGTATCTCACTTATAATTCATCATTAACTATCATTGAGTGTGTGTGTGTGTGTGTGTGTGTGTGTGTGTGTGTGTGTGTGTGTGTGAGAGAGAGAGAGAGAGCGAGCGTTAGAGAAGAATATCTACACATTAAAGGCATACAATTATGGTTTGTTGACATATTTCATGGTCAAATGTATTTTACCGGAGTCTGTACATTTGATTTGTCTAAGAAATAGGTTTGACCATGAATTATGTCAACAAACCATGATTGTATGCCTTTAAGTACAGTCGACCCCCGTTTATTCGCACGGTTTTTACTGGGAACCACTATTTTCCTATATAAAATGACTCAGATAACCGGAAATTTGGTTTCAGTTTACGGTCGGACATTTCTGGGAACCAAATAGACAAATTAATATAATTTATGTTCAGATATCCGGACAATAAATGTTGTGAAGGTTCATGTCATATAAGAAAGCAAGAATTGCTATAGTAGACAGTTTGTTTGTTGGGAGCTAACACATATGTACCTTCAGAGATGAAATTTTGTTTCCCGATAAGTTAATGTCTTCCAGTCTGATATTGGCGTCAAGAGATCTCCCTGGAAAACAAGTCAGAATGTTAACAAAGTGAGAGTGATCGCCATTTGCATGCCAACATTCGCTACACTCCAGTGAAAAGCTGCTTAGAAAAAAATGACATACAATTCTTATCTCCGAATATATACATGATAATATGTACATTATTAAATTATAATTTTTTGTGGAAGGGTTACAGATGACCAATTGATAGAATTCTGTGAAATACACTGTACCTATAGTTTCTATTTTGTTTTGAGCTAAGTTTATTTCTTTGAGCTTGATCAATTTTGACAGGTTCTGAAACAAACAAAAAATTAAGGTAACTACTTATAGGAAACACATACTCAGTGACTGAAAATATGATTTTTATTATTACAAAGTACAAATATTATGTACATGAAAGCACCATATTATACTATAATGCTGAAAGGTTGAATTACAATTAATTTGTACATGAGCATGTTCAATGAGCTTGATTGTAGTTCAAATAGGACTGGCTACATACCTCTATATTAACAATGCTGTTGTTGTTCAGCCAAAGGACTTCCAAATGTAACAATTTTGAGAGATTTTCAATCTGAGTAATTTGGTTCCCATAGAGAAACAGTTTTTTCAAATTTGTGCATGCATCCAGATTTTCGATTTTCTGAAAAGATAAAACACATATGAACATTTACTGTGTGTGTGTGTGTGTGTGTGTGTGTGTGTGTGTGTGTGTGTGTGTGTGTGTGTGTGTGTGTGTGTGTGTGTGT
>JAUTBT010085498.1:0-11572 GCA_032361225.1 Lepetodrilus schrolli | reverse complement strand
AGAAAGGTAACTTTTGCGAACATTGATGCCGGGCCCCCGGGGCGGGATTTGAACCTGGAACCTTTGGCTCCGAAGTCGAAAGTTTTACCACGGTGCCACCACCAGCCCCTAAAAAAACGCAAACTAGAAGCACTAATAAATGACAAGAAATAGCTCTTATACCCATCTCTTCAATCAAATTTATAAACTGATGTTTCACTATACTAGTATGTTCGTATAACCATAACATATCACATACATACATGTATTCATGATATTTCATTCTTGTTGTATATAACCACCCATATATAATAATGTATCTTTTTAGCACCCAATGTATTGTACCTTATTTACTTCTTGTTTGTATATAGTTTACTACATTTTTGCACCAACTATATTATTATAAATTGTAAATAAGGAGAGGACTACAATAAGTGTGTCTCTTTTGTCTAATCCTGTTAAATATTACATGTTGAAATCAAGTATAGTTTGCATTTATATATAAATAAATTGATAACAAAACTGAAAAGATATTTTCTGTTGTAATGAAGAAACGAAAGTGAACGGAACAGATTAACAAACCCACAACTATACTACCGTATTTCATACATAGAGCTATATATCATAAACCTGGACTACATCACTCATTGAATATTAATACTACTACTACTAATAATAATAATAAAAATAAAGCCATAATACTAGTAATAATAAGAGATGCATGTTAATTTATGGCATGCCATGATTTGATAGTTACCAGTTCGTTAATGGTCAGCAGATTGAAGACGAGGTTGACCTTGGTAACTGCATCCGGTCTGACCTTGACGTTGTACAGTCCCAGCAGATCTAGACGAAGTCGGGTCTCGTTGGCAATGTCGAACCCAAATCCTTCTCTACCTAAAACGTGGAGTAAAACAATGTACACTAAGACCCTCTCTCTAGGGCATAGGGGAGGGGGGTCTAAGACACCCCACCCACCCCGGATCCGCTGCTGGGCCATTTTGTATTTACAACCGCAATGCAAATTGATTACTAGTATGTCGTGAAGACCTAATTTTATATAATATATGATTGTAATTTACTGATACATGTATAAACACGCATATGCAACAGTTGTACCAAATATGAAATACAGCGACGGTAATAAATAACACATACATTATTTCTACCTACTCTTCGAAGAACAGCATTTGATGAGACTCGTTTATTAAGGCATATAGATTTCGCTTAAAGAAATACTCGTAATGTAACTCCCCATTTGTCAGAACCTTAATATTTTTCTCAGGCAAAATCTTACTGACTATTTGGTAATATGCAATAACAATGCTTCACAAGCTTTGGTCCGTATTAAGTGACAAGATCATCTTGCAAGAGGTCAAAGGTCACCAATCAGGTTATTGCATATTCTGATATAACTATATTTTCCCAGCAAGTGTGATTTATTTTTCAGAATTTTACCGATCTAGAAATATCTTTATTTCTTAATTAATTTACACCTACCTAGCCTCTGGCGATCGCTACACATGCAATCGTGTCGTCACAATTCCTCACAGCCTTTTGACTTGAAGAGCGGACCCAGTATGTCTACGTTTCATGCTAATTCGCGATCCTCAGGATATATATATATATATATACGGTGGAAATTTTCCCACTGCTTATTTGTATATTCAGTTCACGGTAAATCTTCATATAGATTATGACTTTTTATTGTTACCAGGGTTTGTGTAGGACTTGATTGAAGTTTTATTTTAAATGTAGGAAATTAGTCCTTGTTTTTGCGTAGTGGAAAGAGTATCATGCCTGTAAACGTAATTTAAGGAGTTTATTAAATATTTATTTATATCCGTCCAAAAGAAAAAGAAAGATTCTGCAGTTAATCCATCGGGGCCTGGAGTTTGATTATTTTTCATATTTTTAATATAATGTATAATTATAGTAAGAAACGTTCAAGTGGTTAATCTATAGCCATTCAATGCATTTAATTGTATGGAAAGCAATGACGATGCATTCATATCGTCCGTGAGAGAGTTGCTTGAATCGTGATGAAAATACAATACCAACAAATGTGTAATATCTAACTGTTTTCCTGGGTTGACCTCCATAATATAACATTTCTCCGTTTCTTTAAAGACACCTGCTAGTTGCATGTCTGATATGCTTTAGGTTACCTTCCCACAAACAGCAAGAAGCCGCTATCAGATTATGTACACGTATGAAGAAGCTGGAAACACTTGTTAATAAATGTTAACAGATTTGCGCACCTGCTTAGAAAGTTTATTACATTATCGGTTGTTTATTTGTTACATTATCCGTGACATGTCCGTATTACATTATCGGTTATTTTTTATTACCTTATCGGTTAGTATTACATTATAGGTTAAATATTACGTTATCGGGTGCTACAGACGCCTACGAGTGAGTGAATTATTGTTTTACGTCAGCGGGAATCTTTCACCCATACGTGACGAGATACGTCTTACGACATCCACGTATTACGAGTTTTATGACGTCGACAGTATATTCCGTCCCATAACAGATGATTCAATTGTAACTTCTAAATCGAAGTCAACCGACTTAGACGGACTTCAATAACCCGCTGACTATACACGCGGAATTTATAACTCCGCTTGACTGCCAAGTTTGACGACGACTTATATAAAGAATGGTATATGAATGCATGGCAATGTCAAATGGACTGTTGATCTCAAATTATCAACAGCCTAATACGAAAGTAGATGACCCGAGAGTGATGACAATGGTAACCACTGGATATTGTCCTCTGTGGAATGTGAATGTATTTGGTACAGCATTTCTATAAATGCCTGGCTACGTTGTTTGTCGTATTGAAAACTTCAATGTGAGGGGTCAGCACTGGGACGATGTTTATTATTTTTGTAGTGACATTATTGAGCTTTCGTATATTCCCGTATTAGACTATATCCAACAGCAAACATTTATGTTTTCAATAATTTGGATATTATTTGGACTGAAATCAGACACAATGAATGTATCTGTACGTCGTTGATGGCCGCACGGTAACTTTGCTATTTGTAGTCCGCTTCCATTCGCTGTACAACTGAGATGCAGCTGTCACATTGATAACATTATTAAAGGTTCATTTCCATCTAATCCACTTTGTTCATACCTAGACACATTTTATTCAGCCATTTTTTAAATTTAAATTTAGTCTATTCATTGTTTTAAACAATATTCGTTTTTAATATGGACACTGCTATTTTAATATGTTCATGCCCATGTTTTATCATGTATAATTCTAATATGTTACAATCTTTATGTTTATTAGTGTTACATTGTAAATTACCTTTGATTTTACTTAATAGTATAAAAAGGTTGCTATATAAATATGGTATAAATAATAACTAATAATAACTAATAATGATTAAAATGTTGATGTTTTTACAAGCGTTGTATGTGGGTAATCAACCAGTTATACGTGCTTAGAATGAATATATACACACACACACACACACACACACACACACACACACACACACACACACACACTCACACACACACACACACACACAAGCCATGGTAGAGGTATCAATCTCCATGAAAATTTACTTTTTTGAAGCAATCATGAGATGCAAATACTGTCACATGGAAGTTAATTATCATCCTTGGTTTGTCAGTACCAGTTGGTGCTTGCAGGTTTATTGCAACACTAGGTGCTGTAGGTTTTGCAGATGTCTTCCTGCCTTTAATTGGTAAATCGTGATGTGGGTGAAATAATCTTGAAAGCAACTCTTAATGCTCTCCATTCTGGAGGCAGCTGGAACAGCTGTAACATCAGCACCTGTGCCTAATCAGCAGAGAGAGTTAAATCACAACTCAAAAACAAAAACAGAAGGAGAAAATAATAGTTCTACTGTGATGCATTTATGCACAATATCTATGTGTCTATCTATGGTCAAGGTCACTGATACTGACATCTTGAATTGAATCAACTGTCAAGTGAGCTACAGAGCCAGAATTCCCCAGACACAACTACAGCTTCTGCAGTGCCTTGTACTAGAACTTAAAATGTCTGCAGAGCCTCGTACATTTCCCTATAGATGCATTTCTGCAGGGCATTGTACATTTTCATAGATGCAATGACAACCTCTACAGTGCCTTATTTCTCTAGGAGAACACAGCTCTGTGGGGCCTCTACACCCTCTGCAGTGCCTTGTACTAGGAGAACTTACCTCTGCAGGGCCTCATACATTTCCCTCAATGCATATGCAACCTCTGCAGGGCCTCTTACATTTCCCTTGATACATTTACAATTCTGCAGTGTATCATTCAACATTTTGATCTACAGTTTGCACACTTTGAAATTGAAGTGTTATTTTCACAACAGCCATTTTACTTACGCTTGACCGCAGCTTGTGTCACGATCAAAAGGATTTATTTAACGGAATATGCTAAATTGATTTCCATAGGGGTTCTAAAGTTGAGAAGATGGATCTTTAAGATACATGGTCATCATGCTTTTAAACATGTCAGGTAATGCAAATTTTCTCCTAATGATCGCCATGTACTCTTACTGAAGAATTACATGTTCTCTCATTAACCATTATTCATTCTCCATTTTGAAAGACTTCCACATATCATGAAATTTCACCCTGGAAAAATGTATTATTGTGTATTTACGAGATTTGTGTTGATTATGGTAATTCTTGAAATGTATACTGCAATGCTTTTAAAGATGGAGTGTTATCAATATATATGAATAATTCCTAAAAAAATATTTTGAATAATCTGTGATTTTCTTTCTAAATCTATGTACTTTTCTCTTTAAAGCATATAATGTTATAAATATATTTGAATATGTAATCTGAGAATTATTTCAAATGATGTTGGACTTTTGAATGTGTTATCTGAAAATGATATTTTAAATGATAATTTTTTTTTCTTTCTCTCGCTAACTGATAAATTGCTTCAGGCTTGTAGTCCACTATTTGCAATTCTGTTCTCCCATGTAATCAAAAGATCCAATGCGGCCTGTGATATGATATATATTGTCTACCATCATTACCTCTTTGAGCTGAAAATACCAAACCTGTGGGAGGTTCAGTCCTTCATCAAGGCCATATATAATTGACTAGGGAAATGGTAACTATACAGTATATGCCTGATACCAGTCCTTTAATCCAATATACACTATGGTGACATTTCCAGGAATATGAGCCCAACTCTCGAGGGGATGATAATATGTTGGCATGACATTTGTGCGGAGCCCCTTGTGGCAAGTCATGTACATTACATTCTATTGAATTCTATAGATTTAAGCAGAGATAAGCCTTTAACACCATCACGAAATGTACATGACAGGGATGCAACATTGATTGAAATGTACATGCGTTTCAAGAGCTATATGCCCATTGAGATGTGCGTATATTTCATCAGTAACTGCTATAATGTCTGGCAGCTATGCGTGTTGAACAATGATTTCTTGTTTTCTCGAGATATATTGCTTTCTCAAATGTTTTTTTCCCGATGATAATTGGACGGATGAAACTTACAGCTCACCTGTCAGACTGTTAATAGGTTAAACGTCTTTACGCTATGCTCGATATGTTTCAACACTTCACTCTTTGCTGTAAGAAGAAACCATTTTTCATTGACATAAGTAGCCATTTCTCAATGAAAAATGACAAAAAACAACCAAAAAGCACAAAAGAAATTAGACAGCACATGCAGCATATTTTTATTTATTTCATTCTAGGTTTGTTGAGAAATTATTTCTGACATAGGCCAGTATCAAAGGAAAGTGTGGGTGTAATTCTACCATATTCTTTTCTCCTTTTTATTTCTGGAAAAAGTCCAAATTTAGATGGGATCCTGGAATATCTCCAAGATGTTTATTCTCAGAGCAATGTCGGACATTAGGAACAGCCGAGGCAAGAAAATAATGGTGTATGACCATCGAGTGATATTTTGATTGTCGGAAAATGAGTCATTCCACGGGTGTCATTCTGGTCTCACTTCCGCATGGAAGACGGAAATGTGGAAATACTCGTAGTTCCCATAAGGAAACAACAGATCCCTGGACATGATTTTGTCTGGACCACTGACTTGTTGAAAAACATTTATTTTCACTTAACCTTTTCCATGCTGGTGGCAATCAGAGATGCCCTACATACTTGCACTTCTGATCAGATTCCACCAGGAAGAGGTTTAACTATCTCCAAGCTGGAAGCAACTGTAGATGCCATTAATTGCAGTGTCTGTGTCGAATCCAACAGGGAAAGGGTTAAAGTAATCCAACAGCAATTTTTCAAAGTGTGAATACATTTCCATCAAGATGACTTTTCGATGCTTTTTTATTTCACACACATATCTTCTGATCAATTGGTCCAGGTGTTTACACACACATGGCCCCACAACCGATTTAAACACTTACAGCAGGTCGTTATTATTTGATTATCACCAGTGTCATCGCGTTCACAAATCATAGTATTATTATCTCTCGGCGTAGAGCGCTGTATAAGGAGGACCGGAACCGTAACGCCGACTATTTGTACACGGGGGGCCCCAAAGGGCAGGTAATTGCTTCATGTCGCAGATTATCGCAGGCATGCGGCAGGAATATTTACATGCAATTCTGATTAATTTGTACTCATTCACAGAGTGTCTTAATGTATATGGTAATGATGGCCTCCCATGTGATCACATTTACATCCTAATGGGATGCGGTGTAGGATATGGCCAGTGTGTACATATTATATATATATACTGGGATTGGGTATATTCTGTATGGAGGACCAATTTTAACAACTTTATGGATGTAGCATAGAGTGTGTGAAGTATGTTATGAAGTATGAATTGAAAACAAAGGGAATGTGTGGTTGAAGTATGAATTGGATAGCTACTAGGGCAATAGGTTCGCTATTGTGTGGTATGGTTTTCACAATGAGTAAGATTTTAATTTTTCATCTCATCATTTTGTAGTTTAGAGATGATTGGTGATTCTAGTTATAAGTAAAAATGGAGTCTATAAATATGTTGCAGTTGTTGGTTATTAAAATCAATGTGTAAATAATGAAGCATAAATGGTTAATTAACTCAACTTAAGGTAGTTACAATATGGCTTGACATGTAAGAAGCAGCAATAGCAGTAGTAGTAGTAGTAGTAGTAGCAGCAGCAGTAGTAGTAGTACTTAGTAGTAGTAGTAGTAGTAGTAGTAGTAGTAGTAGTAGTAGAGGAAGCAGTAGTAGAGTAGTAGAAGAAGCAGTAGCAGTAGTAGCAGCAGCACCATCATTGTTATCATCATCATCATCAGCAGCAGCAGCAGCAGCAGCAGCAGCAGCAGCATTAGTTTTATTCAATCAATCTCTCCACAACAACACCCATTTCTCTCAAATTTTGACATTTTCCGTTTTTCCGTTTCCAGAGCTGCTCAAAAATTGAGTCGGAAGAAGAAGCGGCACCAGCCTCCAGATCCGGAGCCTCCACCCTTCCCAACCAGCTACTGTGATGTCATCCGTCTGTCCCCACCCCCAGCACCGCCATGTCTGCTCCGCGGGATCAGCAGACTTACGAATCCGGGGATGGGAAAGGTACGTCATGTCTCGAAACTACCCTGATGTCTTGCTCGTCTGATATCTCACTTTGCAGATCTCGCTTCCTTGATGTCAATGAATCCTTGATTTTGAAAGCTTGTCTCTCAATCCCAATTCGACCCAAACAACATCAAAAGAGCACCGTGATCTCACTTACCTGATGTCATTTTCTGATCTCACTTTGCAGATTTCACTTAGCAGATCTCACATACCTAATCTCACCACAATAATATATATACAAGACAACAACAAAAATGAACATGACAATCAGATAGTTAATGTATGTGGGCCTTATGGACAGTCTTTACTAAATAGCTGAATCTCCTAGAAGTGATAAATACAGAAATAGGTTCCATATGATCCTTTTATGATATATTAAATATGAGAAATATTAGTGCTCTTAAATTGTGTTTTTATATAACATGCACTGGTATTAAATGGTAAATTCAATGCCAATTAATATCAGAAAACTTCATAGTTTATGTTTGATACTGTTTTAATATTGTGAAAACAAAGCAAGCTGTCATTAACGTTCTCATTGCTATAGGCAATCAGAGTTGCCCTGCAGAGCTGTGACCTTTATCTTTTATTAATCTAACAGTTTGAAGGTGCTGGTTAAATATGGCACCATCTGTTGCCTTCAGCACTAAGAATGTTAACACTAAGGCCAAATTTTCATTGTGTAATGAAATCAGTAATACATGTTGTTCACAATGATCTGTAAATGATAAACACGTGTACACCTCTACCCACAATGAATGCCAGGCACCAGATGTATCGAGGAAAAACGAATGCACAATATGCTTCAATAATGCACATTAAGAGTAAAGCTTTAATTAGTGGCCATGGGCACAGTAAGAGGCGTGAAAATTAATTACAAACAAATTGTTGCTAAATGTGAATGGATTAGGTGCTGAACTGGGTGAAAGTTATTAAGGGGGATTAGTATGGAATGAATAAATTACCCCAAAAAATTAGTTTCATTAAAAGCAGGAACAATTTATTTTATCATTTTATGTGAATTTATGAATCAAGGAATGTTTGAACAGTGGAATCTGTAAATAACATAATTGTAGAAGAATTGAAAAAATGTTATTCTTCAGGAATGTTTGAACAGTGGAATCTGTAAATAACATAATTGTAGAAGAATTGAGAAAATGTTATTCTTCAGGAATGTTTGAATGAAGGAATCTGTAAATAACATTATTGAATAAGAATTGAGAAAATGTTATTCTTCAGGAATGTTTGAATGGAGGAATCTGTAAATAACATTATTTATATGAAAATTGAGAAACATTATTCTACAGGAATGTTTAAATGGACATAATTGTAGGAAAATTGAGAGAAAGCATTATCACAAAGTGACATGAGGGGATAATGAAATTTTTGCATTAAACTTATTTGGCCATTGTGTCTTCTGCTAATGGCTGACATCACTGCCGCCTCTTTCGATTCAGTGTCAAAACATAAAAGACCCTGTGTGCAGTGTTAATCAGCAATGATGCATATCTTATCTAAATTAGGTCCAATTTGTTCTAGTTGTACATAATTATCCAGATAATGATGCAATTATCGGCCCAACCCTCTTACAGATAAAACCCAACTCAAAGACAAACACTCCTCAGATGGTTCTCTATCAATGGCAATTATGTAACATTAGACACTTAAAGAGACACCAAGGAGAATTCCTTTTGAACTCGCCACTTTACATGCATCACGGAAATGATTGACAAAATGAAATGAGCAAATTGTAGAGGTTGAAAGCTGACACTTGAAATGGGATATTGGTGTCTTTCTGTAGAATTTATGTAATGTGTGTGTTGCAGAGTTGTCTGTCTGTTTATTTTTGTTTTCAATAGTGCCTTGGCATCTGTCTGTGTTCAATAGTGCATTGACTACTGTTATGTCCAATAGTGCCTTGGCATCTGTCTTTTTCCAATAGTGCCTTTGTCTATGTGGTGTTGGCCAATATAATGCTATAGTCTCTATCTGATATTTTGCAAAGTACCACCTTTGCCTACTGTGTTGTTCAATAATACTTTGGTCAGAGTGACACAGTGCTTCTCCATGTAAATGTCATGGCAACATCAACAAACTCAATACACTCAAAATATAAACTTAATTCTCTCTCTTCTGTCACTCTCAGAGAGAGAGAGAGAGAGAGAGATAGATATATCCTCCTTCCCCTCTATTCTGTTTTCAAGTTTCATCCTACCTCCCTGTTCTCTCTCACCCATATCACACCAAAATCCATTCTTCACAAACTAGAATAATACATGTAATAACAATAATAAATATAATAACAATATATATTTTAAAAATATTATAATAATAATTATAATAATAACAATAATAAAAATATTAATGATGATAAAAATAAATAAATAATATAAAAATACTAAAGTGTATTTATTGTCTCCCTAGACTACAGGCATGAGGTGTGTGCTCCAAGCACTACATTTTACCATACATGTACATGTACCTTCCAGACACACACATAATGCCTACATGTTCCTTGCCTTTCATCTCACCATTTATTCCTGGTACAGACCTATTCACTTCATGACACACAAGAGGGATAATTACAGGCCTGTAGGAAGCTCTCATCATTGCCCACAGCTGTGGGGGTCATTATATAATCTTAAAAACCTTGTACAAGCTGCTTGCCTGGACTTGCTCCTATGTTTCTGGTCTTTTGGCCATGTTTTTTCCCCCGATTTTTCTTTCTTTTTCTTCTCCATTTTGTCGAGTTAATTGCCGTACATTTCCTGTCAGCTTTATAGTTGTTGTTGTTCATTACGGTTTTGCAACCAACCCTCATTATCCCCCAGGTCACACGATTGTCCCCTGCTGTTTTCCTACAGGGACCATGGGGTAATTATGTAGGCATATATACAAGTACATGGATATGTCAGATAGTCCCCTCATGAACATGCTACAATATTCCATATATGAGAATTTTTGAAATTTTTGTTGAAACTTTCAATAGAAGTATATAATTCATTTTGTGTTACGGAAGTTATTAGTTACATGTGGGCATTGTACCCAAAGATGTCATATTTGTAAAATAAACTTTATTGATTAAAAGCAAATTGTGTAATTTCAATCCTTGCAGGAAGGTAAAACTTAATAGAACGCTGTAACTCAAATTATCTTGACAATATACACTAGTATATTATTCTCAGATTTTAGTCAATTTGAAATTAACTATTAAATTAAAAACCAGATCCAAAAGTCCAAAATAAATATTTCACATTTTCAAAATGTATTTAGACCCATAGTTTGAGCTTATTTTGAAGTTGTAATCACATTTCATTCAATAGGTATAATTTCTTCTAACAACCATCTGCTGGCTTTCTGTTTTCATTGTAATGGCAGTCAATGCCATACAGAAGGCCAATTTCAGTGTTGTTGTAAATCACGTTTATCTAACATCGTTCAGGCCCAAAAAAGTATGTACTAGTTGTTAACATGCAGTCAGCTGATAGTGCAACGCAGTCCAGTATTATTAGATGGAATTAGAAAAAGTGTTTTGTAATTATGGAATAGTTGCCTCCATCCTTTCTGTAGGAAGAGTTGTTGAGCAGTATGTATGTTATTATAGAGTTCATCACCTTTATTAGATGTAATTAGAAAAAAATGACGAAATTAGAAAAAGTGTAGTGTAATTATGGAATGGTTATATCTCTCTTTCTCTCTCTTGTTCTCTCCCTCTCTCTCCTCTCTCTTTCCTCTCTCTCTCTCCTCTCTCTCTCCCTCTCTCCCTCTCCTCTCTCTCTCTTTCTCTCTCTCTCTCTTTTCTCTCTCTTGTTCTCTCCCTCTCTCTCCTCTCTCTTTCCTCTCTCTCCTCTCTCTCCCCCTCTCTCCCTCTCCTCTGTCTCTCTCTCTTTCTCTCTCTCTCTCTTTCTCTCTCTCTCTCTTTCTCTCTCTCTCTCTCTCTCTCTCTCTTTCTCTCTCTCTCTCTTTCTCTCTCTCTCTCTCTCTCTCTCTCTCTCTCTCTCTCTCTCTCTCTCTCTCTCTCTCT